>CAXKVY010012676.1:0-18804 GCA_964058915.1 Tetropium fuscum | reverse complement strand
AAAAATTTGAGGTTATCTCGAAAAGTGTATGGGTGTTTTATACTTTTTTTTATCTTCAACTTTGTGAAGGACATATTCCGCTGGGAGATCACGTATCTGAAATCTGAAAATCGCAAAAAAAAATCTATGAACCCGTACAACAGCACCCCCCATTTCACAATTTCACTTTACCTAGTGTTTAATTTTTGTTTTTTCTCTTAATTATAACCTTAACTAAATTTTCCGGCTATTCCTAGCCTCTTAATAATTTTATTTAGCTTTCAAAATCCGCTTTGGAACCTGATCACATCATGTATATGATCAGTCTTAAAATAATTGCTAGGTCTTAGGACACTACAATGACAAAGAAAGGCATTTTCTTAATACTTACATTGGTATAAGAACCTCAACGGTGTAAGATAAACCCAAAAAAAAGGGTGACCCTGGCAATATTCTTATCTTACGTTCTCGGTTCTGTAGAGAGCACCGATGTGGTATTAAGACATTGGATCCGGATATACACTTTTCGCGACGAGCAGTCAATTTAATACCTATGTCGAAGCAGAAGTTAATTAGGAATGTGGAGGTTTAACGCAATTCCAGCGTAAGACGATGTCAGGCAGTAGTAATTTACAATTTAATAGTGTATGAGCTTAAAGTGCTCAAACAAAATTAATATTAGACGTACCGGTCTTGCATGGCTACACTTATCTCTAAAAGCTCTTCATTTATGTAATTAATATAACTAAGAGGTGGTGCAGGATATTGAATATATTAATGTTTGTCTTAATATTACCTTTAAAGCAACAAATCGCAACATAAAATATGTAGGTAACTGTAAATTTAGTTGAGCAAGTATATTTTGCGTTTAATCGAGGCAATTAATTGTATCAGACGAAAATTATAAAATTACTGATGAAATGTAATATATATATATATATATATATATATATATATATATATATATATATATATATATATATATATATATATATATATATATATTACCAAATATTTATATATATATATATATATATATATATATATATATATATATATATATATATATATATATATATATATATATATATATATATATATTTGGTAAAAGAGCCAATTTTTTTCCACAATGTTCTTAACAAACACACTTTTTACACGATTTTCACAATAGTTTTACTCTACCCATAATAATTGTTCTTCAGATGATGCGTATAAAACTACTTCATGCTATTACAGGTCCCTAAATATAAGTGGTAATGACATCTGATGATATTATTCTCTGAAAGATAGATTAAAATATAATTTATGATCTTACACCTTCTTGGTGTAAGATCTTAATGTCATCATTAAATGAATGGCTAATTTCTCTGTTGAATCAGTTTAATTATTTGAAGTATGATTTTTTATGCTCAAAAATACGTTTTCTAAATGATCTACCTGTTTGACCAATGATGAAAATGATGAACCTGCTTTTCTAACTTATAGACTCTGGATTTGTAGTTTTTATTGACATTATCTTTTATTATTTTTAATTAAATACCCTAGCATATAATTATAGGCCAGTGCAATTAGACAAAAATGACCCCTGAGCCGGACCAAATTTTTAATACGATGAAAATTTTTGGAATTTTCAGAACGATGCCATTATTGATATCCGAAACTTCTCCGAGTTGAGGAAAAGCCGCGTGAAAACACCTACTGTAGCAGTGACTTCTGCTATTTAAAATACTGAAAAATGCTACAGTATAGCGTCACCGAATCAGAAGCCTCTGTTACCAAAGAGCAGAAGAAGACAATTAATTATGATTCGGTGTAAATGAGGAATCACCCCAAATTAAAATAAAATTAATCACAAAATCAACTAAAACCACAACAGGTCCTGGACATGAAGACAAAGTAACTAAAATCTTAGAGAAAGTACTAAAAATAGTATATCAACTAGTAGTAATTCTACAGCGACAGCAAAGAAACAGCGATTCTATAAGTGAGCTATTTTAGAAACAATTGCTGCGAAACCATCTGTAGCAAAATCTAGAGAGCAGTTACAAATGTATCGATTACAGTGGCAATAAAAGGTCAAACTTACAAATATACATCGCCCATTAACCACTGAAAACAAGAAAACTTATAGCACAAGTACATCAATAAAAGTTACAGTTAAATATATTCAATCCATCTATACTGATACTGGAGCTACAACGACAGAGTTGCTACTAAAGCTATTGAAAACGTAAATTCTGGTAATGAATATTCTACTATTGCTAAAGTTCCTAGCAGAACAATTACAGAAAACGTTTAAAAATTATCCTCCACTACAACTGGGTTAATACAAGTAAGTTGTAATCACTGAAAACCCGAGCTTTTGGGGACTTAATTAAAGTACCACAATTTACTATTAAGAAGTTTATAAGAGAAGATGATTCACACAACTTCTAAATCCTCCACCATTAAAACCCCTAATTATGCTTGTCAATTTCCTTGCCTGGTCCATCGGTGATTATATAGTAATTATGACTGGCCTGCCTAAGGATCCTGCCTAAGGAAAAGAAAATATTGAATTTTACGTTCTTCTGCAGATGAATGTGTATGCGATCGCACAAGTACCCCCCAAGGTTAAACAACTCAGGCCTTCGCTTACGATTAACCTTAGCAGCGCGTCGTGCCTCTTTCGCTCGTAATTTATCCCAAACTATTACCCAAACTTTGTTACCCTCATTTAAATCAGTTTTATTACCAATTTCTTTTATTCACGGTGCGTGTGTCGATATTTATCGATTACTTTCCGCGGGTTTAAATTTAATCCACTTATATTCTTGACATACGAATTAATTACTAAGGAGTTTGGTTGTACTATTTTGTATTTAAAATCGACAATACATGACTCCTACCTATATCAATATATCAATACATGACTCTTAGCTATAAACGTAAGCGTAAGATCGTCTAAGTTAAAGTGTGCTTTATACAACGATAGAAAATCACACCCTAATATGACATATCTGTTGAGTGTAAGTATAATTAGGAATATTGATTCTAATTAGACATTGTTTAATTGAGTATTTAGCAGCGTCTGATGCTTGATTATTTGAAGTTTTCCGCTTACAATCACGGCGACAATTTACGCTTACAATTTGTACTCCGGCGACAGGTAGCATCGGTACCTTTTGCATATCGTTAATATCCTTGCAAAAAGGTTCAGAAATGGCCGGAATTTCGCGACCACTATATATTATGATTCATGTATATTTTTCAGCTATTTTTGCTTGTTGTACAGGAACCACTCGCTATACGATCGTTTTCTACTTCCTTGTTATTGTGACCAGGTTCGAGTAATACGTTTTCTACACTTTCGTTAAAACGTGTTATCAATTTACTTGGGTATTATTATTACCAGTATTATCGCGCCTGTCTGGTGGCCTATTATTATTATTGTTTACATTTCTCCTACCCTCAGAATAGCGATTAAAGTTATAGCTATTCCTATCCTGTCTTTTATTATGTTGCAGATTATTGAGGATTACATGCTGCATCCGCGCACTTGTGACAGGAAGCTATAATGCTTTCGTTTGATATGCAAACTAATGGAATGCGGTGCTCAATGGCGCGCGCCATCATTAAAATAACAGTGTCAAAAGTTACAGTGTCAAAAGTTACAGTATCAAGCGTTTTGTTGTGCTACATGCTGGAACTAGGCGTGGATTCATACAAAATGCTTCATTCCTTTTTTTCTACGAAGTCAAAGTCTGCGCACTACCACGATTCAATGGACCAAAATTCTTTTAACAAATGGATCTCGGAAAAACTGATTCTAAATCTCACTGAGCTCGCGATAGTGGTCATGGATAATGCATCCTGCCATAGTTTTTTGGAATATCCAATTCCTACTGCTTCCCGGAATAAAACAAGACTGAAAGCATGGCTTTTTTGTAAAGCATGGCTTTCTTCGAAATGTAGAGGATTGTACATATATACAGGATCAACTATTTAAAATTGAGAATTTATGTATTGCAAATAAATTAAGTATGAATATCCAAAAATAATGAGCTACAGACTTCTGTATTTTATAATTTGGTCGGAGTGCGGATCAGTGAGCCACTGCACTTAGGCCCCCTTGGGCCCCTTGTGCTTCCTCCGTAAGGGAAATCTCTACCTAGGCCATCGACCAGCCCAGTGTTGTAAAAAAGGTGTGATGATGTTGCCTAGGGGCATTTCCTTCAAATTGGCCATAGACGGCCAACGTTCCCCCAATATGGATTATCCGGTCGATGACACGGAGGGACACTCACAAAGTACATGCTCGACAGTTTCATCTTCTTGTTCACATCCTCAGAGCTAGGAGCTCAAAGGCGCGCGCCATTGTCCTAATATATGAAATAAAATAAAAAAACAATAATGTTAACTCAATTTAATTTATAATATATCAAAAAGTGAATGTGGTTTTGTAAATGACGGTCTTTTAACCTTCGAATCCAAGAAAACAGGCGATTATCATGAAGACATGAATTCCGCCGTAGAATTCCAGGATTTGTTCAAAGGAATTCTGGACGAATTACGAACCTGATCTGCCCAAACTGCATGGGGGAAAGGGCAAATTAAAGACTGGCTGGAAGAAAGAAACATTGGACACGATGATTCACTACTTAAAGCTGAATTGTTGACACTGAGAAGGCAACATTTTCCAGCTTTCAAGAAGTATGTAGTGGATGAAATGGCCAAAGCAAGAGGAATGGAAGTATTTCGATTGCCTCCATATCACTCCGAACTGAACCCAATTGAGCTTATATGGTCGCAAATAAAAGATAAAGTTGCTAGAGAAAATACATTTAAGTTAGCTGAGGTAAAAAAAATTCTCAATAGTGGAATAAAAGAAGTAACTGCGGCCAACTGGATAAAACGTATAGACTATGTGGAGAAGGTGTAATCAAGAATGTGGAATCTTGATATTATGATAGATACTCCGGATACTCCCGTTAAACCAGTCATAATAAATGTAAATGAAGACAGTAGTGAAAGTGACTTATTTTCAGATAGTGAATAGTGATATGAATTTCTGATGTGAGTTTTGATGAAAAGTGCTACTAATAAGTGACAGTGAAAAATACCAATGTTAGTGTAACTATATGTGCAAATAATAACATATCCCGCAAATTGGTGAGTTAATTTGTTATAAATTTTACTTAGTCTTACTTAGTTTTACTTAGTACTAATAATAAGTAACCTAATCACGTTGTAACCTGGCAAAGGGCGCTCTTATCTCCCGCGCACTTACCTCACGCTCTTATTGGCTTAATTGAGCACTAAGTTGTACACGCAGCATGCAAACTTTTTGTCAATACATTCAAAACTAAATAATTTTTTGGCTTAAAGTTTTGCACATACATAAATATGACATAACAAGATATCTTTTGAAGTCACTTCACCTTGGTTGCGCATGATGCTCAGTGGCGTGAGCAGTGAAGCCAATAAATCGCCGGCTTCTTCATGCAAGTGTCTTCTACGTGAGCGAGAAAAGAAATGGGATTTATATGAGTTGATTCTGTGATTTCTATTCACAAGAAATTGTAGCGGTATACAATTTTACACTAAATATCCTTCTGTATTGCATAGTGATGTGATTTACCGCTTCTGTAGTAATTGCTCCCGGTTTTCTTTGTAAAAGGCCGCACAATTTTTTGCTCTAGTTTGTATAGCAATCGAAAACACTATAGCCTGATTAGCAAAGTTTAAAAAATAATCCGATCTATTACCTGATTCGAATTTCCCGTATTTAAGTTCCAAAAATAACTCTTGTTCTTCTCTTGTCCCCAAAATCGATGTTTAAACGCGTCAACGAAATCTTCCTACTTTTTAAAAGTGTATTAAAAGATTATTATTAAGATTATTTGAACGATACCATACAGTCCGCTGCAGTACCTCCCATGCAAGTTGTCGCAAGGTTAATTTTGTTTTCCTCCGGCACACCGGCCTGAATCAAACAAATTTATATTTCTTAAAAATATACTTGGGTGTACCCAAACTTACTATTTAGATAGAAAGTCAAATTACTACCCCCCAAATTCTCTTCAATTTGAAATATACACCGTGTTCACTACCGGTTGACATTCTCCATTTTTTGTTTTGTCCCTGATCATGTAATCAGTCCCTATCATGTAATTTTACTGTTGAGAAACTTTGAGCTAAACCTCATACGGTTTGCTATAAATTTACCATGCCTTTGGTAAGTTATTCTATCCCTTCTATATTACCCCCCATTCCTTGTATTTCGTGTTGATCATTCATCGTAACTATATTTTTCTGACCTTTCTCTCTGTTTACTGGCATATATACTTTTTTTACAATATCTACAAATAATTATACATTCAAATGAAAAATATTCCCTAGTTACATATTATCACAATAGATCACAATAACTAATAATAATTATTATATTTATTCAAAACAATCAAAGTCAAAATGTAATCAAATCAGTTCCTGATTTTAAAAATAAAGACATAAGTTTTTCTTCATAATTAATAACCTTGCTGAGTTCTGTTCTATATAGACACTCATGTGTGTTGTGGGCGGCGATTTTCTACTTGGTCTGACCTTTTTCGCTGCTACCTACTGCTCTTTGCCACTCGTACTTGCCGTAGAAACTGGCAAGTTTTTTCTCGCTGATGGTGTATTTCACCTTCTCCACTTCCAGACTCCAATTCCAACCACTACGTCGTAACCTTGTTGCTTACCTTCCTTCTGGTACCTCTTGCCCCACGTTGGGCGCCAAATGCAATGGATATCTTGTATATTTCAGATTGACGGGGTGGATTCAATTCGATCAATAAAATAAAAGGCAGCAATTGATTGAGTGATAAAAACATATATTATAAAATATAAACGAATTACCAATAGGTATAACAATAACCTAAATTCTACAATTGTGGAGAATATATCTCCTCAAACACTCGGAGCAATTTTCTAATGATACCCCTGTCATTAGCCCCGGTATCACTATTTTATTTATTTAATGAACGGTAAATCGAACCACTACAATGCGAATAGAAAATTTGAGGTTTCATTTGCTGGAAAACGCTTTAATTTTGCTGGGTGCATTTTTGACGCATCGATTTGTGTTCGGAGAATTAACGACATCATTGATCATTGTCAACATTTTTCATAATTAATTTGCACAGCAAGATTGAAGAAATAGAGCAATTCGCATATTAATATTTTCACGAAGACGGAACACGGCAATAACTGTTCAAATGTTACAATGGTTAGGACATGAAAAAGTGCCATACGTAAGGATAAGAAAAATGCTACTGATGGGAGCAATTAGAGGGAAGAAGAAAATAGGAAGACCGAAAACAAAATGGGAAAGCGGAGGTCGAGAAAAACTGACAACAGCTGGAAATTACGAGATGGAAAGAAAAAGCACGAGATAGAAAGAAATGAAGAGGTATAGTCAACCTCGCTGTGGTCCTATTAGGCTCGCAGAGCTGATCTGTGTAATTTGCAATTTATATTGTTACTTTCGTGTTTTACATTGCATTTTGCATTTATCAGAGCTATCTATATAACTATATATAAAGAGTTACTCATTAGTTACGAACCTGTATTCAAGAAATGTTGATATTATATGCTTTGTATACATTAAATTCATGATACATCCTCTGTATACTCCTGTATGACGATTATTTCACATATTCATTGTGCAGGTTTTTCTCAGCATCACGTCGTGTGTTCGAGGCCTGGTAATCGAACATGATCATCCTGTTACTATGATCCTCTGTTACATCCTGGATACTTCTGTACTGATGCAGGGCCGCATTATACAAATAAAAAAATGAACCTTGTCCCAGGGGCCCAGGATATCGGGGGGGCCTCGCGGCATACAGCATATTAATATAAAAAAAGCCGTTTTCCTTTTACCAGAAATCTTAGCTAATCTGACTAAATTAATCTTACTAAATTGACCAATCAGCATTGAGAATGGGAACATCTAAGATTAACTAAGATTTCTGGTTAAAGAAAAATGTGTAACAGAAACTGATGGAGTTGCGTTCTACGACTGAGTCAATGAATTCCTCCCTCCCTTTATATTTGGTAGTGAAAAGACATTTATATAAGGTAACCGAACCAAATATGAGCACCCTTAATCAAAATATTTTATTGCAGTTACAGTATTTACTACAGAATAATGAAATTACTTGTAGATAATCTCTAGCTTATGGGAATTCAAAAATTGTAGACAGAATTGACGAAATTGTTTTATAAGGTATTTAAAAATTTCAAAATTAAGAACCGATAAATGCTCATATTAGCACCCGGGGCTCAAAATATGGGCACCATATTTGGAGCATGTAAATAATTACACATCAGTATTTTTTTATGCACCCGAAAATAAGAATGTAACTGCTGTAAGACAAAATAAACAAGATATCATACGAATATAAGAAAAAGTAATAAACACATTAACCAGGCTACACAAACTTATCTAGTTCTCGTATATCGGACATCTGGAGTTCGCAACATCGCAACGTATCACAACATCGCATCGCAGCATATCGGACATCTAAGTTTACATGCAAGTACTCTTCATAGCTATACACTGACCTGCAACAATCAATATTTGATTAAAATTTTTAATTTAAATTTGCTAAGTTTTACTTAGCCTCACTTTGTTATTTAACTTTCTGCTAGATTAATTCTTTAGAGCGCCATCTCATAGCTGGTATACTAATTAAGGTTCACCGCGAAGTTGTCTAGACTTACTCATCAGAGTAAACTGCAATATGCGCAGAAGAAGTTTTCTCTTTAATATTTTTTGGTCAGTGCCCTTATTTGGGTCAATGCCCATATTTGGAGCATGTCCTACCTTATTTGTGATCGTGAATTGTAATTCTCCCATGTTATAAAACGCGATGTTACAACGGTGGTGAAAGGGTCCCTAGTATGCATTTAGTCCACGGACCCCCTGTAGTGTTAATCCGGCCCTGTACAGATGAATAAATACCGTAGTTGATGAACCGCCAATGATGTTCTGTGGATTGTAAACTTTCATGAAGCCACGTGATTTACAATCATTAACGAGGACCCGGTATATTCGTGTTCAAGCACATCAACATTGTCAAATTTCAATCTCAGCCTACATTAAATTTTGTATAACTTAATTCGATTTATATCCCTTTCACGAATAGGCTGTAGTAGGTAATTCTCGCAAGCAGAAAATGTCAACAAGCCCCATATTTCAGTCAGACTCTAGCGGGTTTGCAGAAGCGTGGGCAGGCTCCGGTTCTATTTCGGGAAAATGTGTTCTAAACGACTACCCCACTTAACTTCCCGGAAAGACGTTCACCTCATGTCGCCCGGATTATCCTTAAGCGCGTTTTCAAATAATTTACTATCATTTCATTTCAGCCTTGAAATGAAGCTGCTAATCAGACCGTATTATCGTAAATGGAGTATATCCATTGAGTGAAATTATATTCAATTACGCCATAATTACCAGTCATTACCGCATTTAATATTCGCGTCATATCACAATTTGAGAACTCCCTCCCCCTTACATAAAATAAAACAAGCAATGTTTGTTTACAGTTTATATATATATATATATATATATATATATATATATATATATATATATATATATATATATATATATATATATATATATATATATATATATATATATATATATCAGAAATTAAAATTCATTTAACAAATGCGTAATTGCCTATCTCTTATAACATAGTTTATCCAGGTTTTTTCACTTTCAATTTGAACTTTGGATCGAAATATATCTATTATTTGCTACATAAACAATTTCAGATCACTTTGGGTAACAATTTTAATTCAAACGTACCTACCTAATTTGGCAATTATTAATCGGATTCCCCGAGGAGTTGCAGGTCAACTGCATACAACTCACGGCTGGATATGAAATCGAGGTCTAGTGTTGCCTTGTGCAGAGAACAGGTCAGAATAGTGTAACCATTTTACCTAATTTTAATTATCATTATTTATCATTTAATAATATTGGTTATCTGTAATTAATTTATATATTCACTAATATTTATCGAATCTAAATCAAGTTTATTTACATATTTACAAAATAATTTGAAGTTATGGCGAGTCATCTGTAGTAGTAGCTGATTATGTTATTATTAGACATGTCACTTAGAATCGGGAGATGTACATGAAGATGAAAAATTAGAGATGTAGATGAAAAATTATTTTTTATACTAAATTTCTAAAAATAGTTCTAGTTGAGAGAATGTTAACATTCTATCAAAAAAACATGTTTTTATGGTTTAAACAATATAGATACTTGACTGGCCCAATCAAAATGGATTTGTTTTGGAGGGTTTAGAAGTAAAATCTTTCATTGATGCGACTACTGCACAAGGTGTATAGAATACTCAAAACGATTGCAATGCCAACTCGATATTTATGCCCACAACATAGTTGCACTGCTTTGAGAATTAAGTTACACCGTTGATTGAAGTGTAACTCCTTCAATCAACGGTTATACATATATCCGTATAGGTAAAGGCAAAACTATGTGCTTGATTCAAGTACTTCATTTCGATTGATTATCTCTTTAATTTTATCTCTTTAATTTTGGATTTTGTGGTTTTTGTGGACTTTTAATACCGATATTAGCTTGTGAAGTATCAAGATAATATCGGTTAAATTCCACAAAAAAAATTTCAAATACCTACTAAGTTTAGTAGAAACAAGACTAATCACAAAATTGTGAAATGTTTGGTTTGGTGATAACTCTATTGGCGATTTTTAGTGAGTCTTTGGGTAAGTTTATATTTTTGGTTTAAACCACAATACAAATGTACTATATTGAACTAAAAATTGTTGTTTATTCTATTGAGATATTGTTTTACTTTAATTTTTGTTTATTTCTATCACATCCACGTTGAATACAGTATTTAATTGATTGGTTGTATTTATACATTCATACATGCAATTTTATTAATATTTTACACACCAAAATAGTGTACACCCTTTCTATAAAGTATGTGTAGTTGACTGACCGCGTATAGGAAAAACCGCAGTTGCCACATGTAATTCTCAAATTTCTCAGTATTCAATTAAAATATAAAATTCCACAATACGTTGTATACCTATATTATTTATGAATGTCATAAAATAATAATTGTGCATACAATAATATATTAGAGGCCAAGATGTTAGCCATTTTTACATTTATTTTCCTCTACTTTAATTATGGCAATTCCGTAAACATTTATTTTTATAGCTAAAAGCGGCAAAGCCGCTCTATTGTAGACCCAAGGCCGGATATGCCAACAGTATATCTCTATTTAACTTATTGAAATGACGCGCCGTCTGTGTTCAGTTAAAACATTAGCAAACGTTCACCTCTCTTACATGGGCGGGTTTGCTCGAATTACGCGCTCATTCTCTAATCTGTAACGGCTATTCGCGATAGAATAGTGCGGTGGTTGAGATATTCGCGTATTCATATATACATATATATATATATATATATATATATATATATATATATATATATATATATATATATATATATATATATATATATATATATATATATATATATATATATATATATATATATATATATATATATATATATATATATATATATATATATATATATATATATATATATATATATATATATATATATATATATATATATATATATATATATATATATATATATATATATATATATATATATATATATATATATATATATATATATATATATATATATATATAAATATATATTATATATATATATATATATATATATATATATATATATATATATATATATATATATATATATATATATATATATATATATATATATATATATATATATATATATATATATATATATATATATATATATATATATATATATATATAGTGCTGTTTTAATATGAATGTGATACAATATAATATCGGCGAACGATGGAAAATATTACAAAACGTAGGCACTACCGACCGGTAGGTGAGAAAAAAATAATTTTATGCGTATTTTACTGCATTCAGAGAGATCACCCTCATCGCGACAAGGATGAATTGATGGATATGTGTTCAAATTATACAGAAGCATCGAGGTCAAGCATATACATACTTTTAAGAGAAGCAAAGATACATGGAAGTGTATAGTCACCGAAACCAAAAAGCGCTTGAAATAAGATTGCAGTGGACGAAGATGTAAAAAATTCGATACGTAGAACGGTCCACACTTTCTTTAGAAATAACGAACGAAAATGATATTATACCTTAAGTGTGCAGGGCTAGTCTGGCAAAAATTTTGTAAGACATGAATTTTATGTATGAAAAAGTAGACAGAAAGAGTATTATCATAGAGAGTTATGAAATAGTTGCTTGGCGAATGGAATATCTTCGAAAAATAAAAAAGCGGAAAATTTATTACACTGACGAAACATGAGTCATGCTAGGACAGGACATGCTGTGAAGAGTCTGGCAGGATGGAAACGAGAAAAATGCACAGCAAGCTGCGATTGAAGGCTGGACAACTGGTTTAAAAAATCGGTCTGGAAAAGGTCGCAGTTTAATCATAACACATATTGGAAGTGATAGTGGATTTCTGCGTATTTGAGAAGTGATATTTCAGTCTAAGAAACCGGAGACTACCATGAGGAAATAAATTCCGAAGTATACGAGAAATGGTTTGCCGACGTACTTAAGCATTTGGAATCAGGAAGTGTCGTGGTTATGGATAATGCGCCTTATCATAGCCGAAATAGTGAATACACACCCAAACAATCATGGATAAAGAGAAGAATTCAAGAATGGTTAACAGAAAAGGGCATTCCATACCAAGAAAATTACTTGAAGGCGGAATTATTGCAAGTTGCTAAGGTCCATGGCCATAAATATAAGAAACTGGCAGTGGATGAATTGGCATTGACTCATGGAGTTACATTGCTGAGATTACCTCCTCATCAGTGCGAATTGAACACCATTGAATTGATCTGGGCGAAAGTAAAAGGAGAAGTGGCGAGAGTGAATCTGACTTTTAAATTAGCTGACGGGCGTAGAGAGGAGCAATGGAAAATGTCACACCAGAAAATTTGCAGAGGTGTATTATCACGTGATGAAAGAGGAACAGATAATGTGAGATGTGGATTTGGCGGTTGATCAAGCCATATAACCCATTGTAATTGGTATTGGAAATGGTGATAGCGACAGTGAAGATTAAGTGGAAATCGAGTGAAAATAGTGATATTAGTGATTATAATATTATTAAATAGTGACAGAAAATAGTGGTATTAATTACACGTTTTTAGGTAAGTATTAAGGTATTAAGGTGTAAGGTATTAAGGTATTTTTATTTTTTGTTGAGAACTGTTTGCTTTATTTTTGGATATAGGTGATTTATTTTAATTGTCTTATTGTTTTTAGTTTTCGTTGAGAATTTTTAGCTCTATATTGGAATATGTATTTATTTTATTGTTTTTATTTTTGTTGAGAATTTTTTGCTCTATTTTGGAATATATATTTACTTCATTTTTCCGTTTTGCAGTTTATTTTTCACGGCTACTTAGCTGTTTCGCTGTTTCGTACATATTTATTTTTGTTTCTTGTGGGAAATATGGCTACTGGCGAACACCCACTAAAAAACTGTAACCCGCTGAAAGCAGTACTTCATGAGTGGTGTGGAAACTTGCAATCAATATCAGCTGTGGTGTTGAAAATATGCATATAAAAACCTTCCACTTTCAACCACCTAAGAAAAAAAATGGCTACGCCCATGAGAAACATTGTGTAAGTCAGGGTTGCTGGTCGTTTTACTACACATACTTTTTAGAAAGGGTTGAGTTCTGCATATTTTTTAGTTAAGTAAATCAGGTACCTATAGATTAAGTACCACATTAAAGAATACTCTATATTTCTTAATATTTCTATCTTCTAATGCTATTGATGTAGAAATTGGGACAGCAGATGTTCAAGTAGCACTCTTGTAATATCCAGTCTTGAACTTTGAAACCGACTTATCCCTATTATGAAAACGTCGTTTCGGCAATTATTTTAGGCATTTTAAATAAGAAGTTCGAAGAGACTGGAATTTCTTTACTAATGTTAATTTTATTGAAAATAAAATTTCAATTTGGAGAATATTATTCAACCGCGTGGAGACGTTGAGATTGTCGTCATCTCCATTTGTTACTTTTTGGATGTTTTTGTATTTAATATTCATCCCTATTCTGAAACATCGTTTCGAAAATTATATGCATTTTAAATTAAAAGTTCGGAGAGACCCGAATTTGGCCAATATTCACCATAATCTTATTAGTAGAAGACGTTGCGTTGAGACGTAGAAAACGTTGAACGTTTTCTGCGACCTGCGACCTATAAATTATGAGACGTGCATATACTTATTGTGGTTATACTTGCTATATAAATCTAGTTGGTTTTAAAGTTACTTTATTAAATCCACATCCACATTCTTGATTGCTTCTACATTGTAATTAATTAATTAACAATTGCAACAATTAATTTTCATTTAATTTAGCCAGTCTTCAAATCACACCCCTAAGCTACAAATAAAATAAGGAACTCCTTTGTTTCTATTATTGATTAGCTATTAATTATAGAAGAAAGCAAAACAAACTTACACCTCTTGTCTTCAAGATGGAAGTTTCATTCAGGTCAATTTTATTTTTCAATTTCATGGGGATTGACCAGGTCAATTTTATGGGGATTTGACCAATTCACAGATTAAGGGAGCCTCCGCAAATTTTAAACTACAGTTTATATAGTTAATAATAAAATAGCGTCACAAAATTATCACTTTAAAAAATTGGGAACTTTTCAAGGTTGTAGATTAAAAGATTACACAATCTTACACACAATCTTAAAATCTACAATCTTATCAATATACTTCTTACATACTCAAGAATTATATTGATATGACTGTTAAATAAACGAAATTTAATTATTAACTTCAGCATTATGGAATTCTGACTGCTCTTATTAGTATTTTTTTTAATTATAAATTATAATTTGAAAAATTAACAATGTTTAGCTATATACAGTTTTGTCTAAATAGAGAATGTTTGTGCTACAACACGGTTAGAGAATGTCTCGATAGGGGCGCTTCAATCGACGTTTGGTATGTCACTCCTTTGCAATCAGCTGTTTCTAGTCTATGTATTGTAGTGATTCCTGGTTTATCCAGTTTATTGTTATTATCGTGGCGAATTGGCTTTATATTAAATTTCTAAAGCCAAAATTAATAATATCTCGCCTTCATCTGTCACATGATTAAAATATATCATTAACAAAGCATTCTCTTATTAACAACCAAAGAAATATCGATTACATAGATATTTTCCGGTTTCTGCCTTAGCAACGGAGGTATTCGAAAATTTCCCTTGGGAAATATTCGATTGCCTTGGGTCGGCTATTAATGACACTACTGCACTTCAGAACAACAATTAGACTGTTGTAAACAGCTTAATACCTTTATTTTCGACATATTGCTTGATTTCACGGGAGGTAATGTAGGTTCTAGCATATGAAATTAAACACCTTGGATTTCCTATAACTGTAAAGATATCTTCCAGTCGATCTATGATATGCTTTGATGAAATGTTTGGGACAGGTTTGATATCCATTATGAGCTATGACTAATATATATTTGTTGTCATTCTCTGTTCTCATAAAGGTGTATATTCCTACATATGCGAGAATAGAATGTAAGAACCCTGTTTTTTACCACAATGCTCTTTATAACACAGTCCAAATAGATATGAACTGATACTTTTTTATAAATTTGTTCATTTTTGGAAACCAGTATGATAGTTTAATCCTTACATCCTTACGAGGGTTTTGTTAAAAGCGAAATGAGCAATGTCATAGTGATTGGCTTTCACAATTTATTATCTACAAAATTTCGCCGTCCAAATTGTGTTAATTTGAACACTTTATTACCACGAAGATAATATAGTGATTAAAAATATTTGTATTTTTATCACTGTTGGCACTCAATATAATTTCATCGGTTTCTCTGATATGATCATCTAATTCCTAACCTTCGCGCAGTAATTTTTGGATATTACTAATACGTGTTATGTGTGAGGATTGTCGATTTCTGTAAAATTACGACTTAGGGCATCAACGTCTTGCATTTGACAGTCCGCTTTATGAGCTATTTGAAAATAAAAAATCTACAAGTATAAAATCCACCGTGCTATGCGAGTAATAGTAGTTTGTTTTTCCAGGCAGCTTTAAATGCAATCAGTATATGAAAGCGAAATTTGTCAAGTGTTCTGGTAATTGCTAATAGCTCTAATTCAAATGAAATTATTTAGTTGCTCCGTTAATATTCCTGCATATCCGTATCTACTAGCCTCGGTATAAAGCATGATGGCAGTTGAGGATTAAATATTGTTAAAGTTTGTTTAGATAAAATTTGCTTTTTTAGAAAATTTACTATTTTTTATGATTATCCGGCCATTGCCATTTTATGTCTTGTTGGAGCACTTTAAATTAACAACTTTAACATTTGCTACTTTACTCTCCAGTTCATTTTAATTCGATAGTCATACCTTGAATATCAGTAAAAAAATAAACATATTTTCGTAGGTTCTTTTTTGCTCACCATTGGTTCCATAATATCGGTCCAATTTAATTTTTTACCTTCATTACTGGTACGGACTGTCAAAATTCGTAATCATTTTGAGCTACTTTTAAAATCTAAAAAGTCTGTCCCACCCATTGGGATGACTTCCAATAGTTCCAATATAGGGTAAAGTTGGCTGGGAATAAAATTATCATCAACTTTAGCTGTACTAATTTCGCTGTGCGCTGAATCCCCTTCATTTTGTCCATGGTTGATCTCGAAAAAACGTTGGGATATGGTTTCGATTTCATTCATATATATATATATATATATATATATATATATATATATATATATATATATATATATATATATATATATATATATATATATATATATATATATATATATATTTAGTATATACTATCATTTTCCCTTTTCCCTTCTATATCTGATATATCTTGATACATCAGAGTCGTTGATACATCAGAGTCGAGAGATACGTCTTTAACGAGAAATCTCTACGCTAAGTAATTTATAACATAA
Source organism: Tetropium fuscum (assembly GCA_964058915.1). Lineage (NCBI taxonomy): Eukaryota > Metazoa > Arthropoda > Insecta > Coleoptera > Cerambycidae > Tetropium > Tetropium fuscum. The sequence goes on along the minus strand of CAXKVY010012676.1, from coordinate 1,691 downwards.
TTACAACTCAAAAATAGTTCATCTATTATACAACATGATTATTTACAGATATACTTACTAATACTTAGTTATAATATCAATAAATCCTATTTTTCTACATATGATACTTAAGAAATTTTGTATTTTAGTATGTGTATTATCCTAACATATGATTTAAGATTATGGTAAATCGTACAATCGTAAAGTCTCAATCGTAAATTTTCTTCTTAATATATATATATATATATATATATATATATATATATATATATATATATATATATATATATATATATATATATATATATATATATATATATATATAAACATATTTCAACAACTTCATATAAACTTTTATAATATATAAATATATATAACATATATTATCTTTTCAGGTGGCCCTCTAGAAGGAAGAATCATAGGCGGCAATGAAGTTGACATCGCTGACTACCCCTATGACTTATCTCTCCAATATTTCGGCGGGCCCTACTGCGGGGCCACATTAATTTCCCCCATTTGGGCCGTAACAGCAGGGCATTGCGTCGAGAGAGTATCCCCTGTTGACTTAGCCGTTCGTGCTGGTTCCTCGAATAAAACATCTGGCGGTCAAGTTATAAGAGTGATGTCGATAATACTCCACCCAGAGTACGACGAGGAATATCTCGACTACAACATCGCTCTTCTCAGATTAGGAGAAGCCGTGACAGCGGAAAACGCTGCTCCAGCTCCTCTGCCGGAAGCAGATCAGCCAATTCCGGAAGGATCTGTGGCAGTCGTGTCTGGTTGGGGTACTATAGACTTAGATGGACTTTCCACAGATATGCTACATGCGGTAGAGGTTCCAATTGTCGACGAAGTTGATTGCCAAGATGCATACGAGACGGAAGAGTTTACTGATAGGATGTTTTGTGCCGGTGTGTTGGGTATTGGCGGAAAAGGAGCTTGTTCAAATGATGCTGGAGGCCCGGCTATGGTTGATGGGGTATTCACTGGTGTTATTTCATGGAGACCTAGGTGCGCCGCGGGAACTCATCCAGGAATATACATCAATGTACGATACTTTAGAAGCTGGATCCAACAACATACCGAATTGTGAGATTTCTACTAGTCAATTGAAGTAGAAAGTAATCCAAATAAACAATGGAACTATTGACATTTTTCTTACTAGTAGTATACTATTAAGCACAAACCTATGTGCATATATATATATATATATATATATATATATATATATATATATATATATATATATATATATATATATATATATATATATATGTATATATATATATATATATATATATATATATATATATATATATATATATATATATATATATATATTGACATTCTGGAAACATCTGGCTATATACAGACAAGATATTATACAGATATGGAATCAAATAGCGCCCCCAATGCCATAATTTGAAACAAAGAAAGAAGTTTTTGAGTAAAAGTACGTGTATATAAATAAAAAGGATATAATACAACTTAGTGTCAGAAGGTATCAGAACCAATTTCATTGTTGAGTCTTGTAAAATAGAAACTTCTTTGGTATGAAAAGTTGGTATTATGGTAAAGTTAGTATTTATTATATATTTGCACATAACATAATTAATCATGACATTGCAAAATATCCAGAAACCTAATGAATGGAATATAACATATTTAGTATCAAAATTCACAACAGGCAGTCCATATAGTTCACGCGA
>CAXKVY010012675.1:0-15526 GCA_964058915.1 Tetropium fuscum | reverse complement strand
AACCGTGTTGTAGCACAAACATTCTCTATTTAGACAAAACTGTATATAGCTAAACATTGTTAATTTTTCAAATTATAATTTATAATTAAAAAAAATACTAATAAGAGCAGTCAGAATTCCATAATGCTGAAGTTAATAATTAAATTTCGTTTATTTAACAGTCATATCAATATAATTCTTGAGTATGTAAGAAGTATATTGATAAGATTGTAGATTTTAAGATTGTGTGTAAGATTGTGTAATCTTTTAATCTACAACCTTGAAAAGTTCCCAATTTTTTAAAGTGATAATTTTGTGACGCTATTTTATTATTAACTATATAAACTGTAGTTTAAAATTTGCGGAGGCTCCCTTAATCTGTGAATTGGTCAAATCCCCATAAAATTGACCTGGTCAATCCCCATGAAATTGAAAAATAAAATTGACCTGAATGAAACTTCCATCTTGAAGACAAGAGGTGTAAGTTTGTTTTGCTTTCTTCTATAATTAATAGCTAATCAATAATAGAAACAAAGGAGTTCCTTATTTTATTTGTAGCTTAGGGGTGTGATTTGAAGACTGGCTAAATTAAATGAAAATTAATTGTTGCAATTGTTAATTAATTAATTACAATGTAGAAGCAATCAAGAATGTGGATGTGGATTTAATAAAGTAACTTTAAAACCAACTAGATTTATATAGCAAGTATAACCACAATAAGTATATGCACGTCTCATAATTTATAGGTCGCAGGTCGCAGAAAACGTTCAACGTTTTCTACGTCTCAACGCAACGTCTTCTACTAATAAGATTATGGTGAATATTGGCCAAATTCGGGTCTCTCCGAACTTTTAATTTAAAATGCATATAATTTTCGAAACGATGTTTCAGAATAGGGATGAATATTAAATACAAAAACATCCAAAAAGTAACAAATGGAGATGACGACAATCTCAACGTCTCCACGCGGTTGAATAATATTCTCCAAATTGAAATTTTATTTTCAATAAAATTAACATTAGTAAAGAAATTCCAGTCTCTTCGAACTTCTTATTTAAAATGCCTAAAATAATTGCCGAAACGACGTTTTCATAATAGGGATAAGTCGGTTTCAAAGTTCAAGACTGGATATTACAAGAGTGCTACTTGAACATCTGCTGTCCCAATTTCTACATCAATAGCATTAGAAGATAGAAATATTAAGAAATATAGAGTATTCTTTAATGTGGTACTTAATCTATAGGTACCTGATTTACTTAACTAAAAAATATGCAGAACTCAACCCTTTCTAAAAAGTATGTGTAGTAAAACGACCAGCAACCCTGACTTACACAATGTTTCTCATGGGCGTAGCCATTTTTTTTCTTAGGTGGTTGAAAGTGGAAGGTTTTTATATGCATATTTTCAACACCACAGCTGATATTGATTGCAAGTTTCCACACCACTCATGAAGTACTGCTTTCAGCGGGTTACAGTTTTTTAGTGGGTGTTCGCCAGTAGCCATATTTCCCACAAGAAACAAAAATAAATATGTACGAAACAGCGAAACAGCTAAGTAGCCGTGAAAAATAAACTGCAAAACGGAAAAATGAAGTAAATATATATTCCAAAATAGAGCAAAAAATTCTCAACAAAAATAAAAACAATAAAATAAATACATATTCCAATATAGAGCTAAAAATTCTCAACGAAAACTAAAAACAATAAGACAATTAAAATAAATCACCTATATCCAAAAATAAAGCAAACAGTTCTCAACAAAAAATAAAAATACCTTAATACCTTACACCTTAATACCTTAATACTTACCTAAAAACGTGTAATTAATACCACTATTTTCTGTCACTATTTAATAATATTATAATCACTAATATCACTATTTTCACTCGATTTCCACTTAATCTTCACTGTCGCTATCACCATTTCCAATACCAATTACAATGGGTTATATGGCTTGATCAACCGCCAAATCCACATCTCACATTATCTGTTCCTCTTTCATCACGTGATAATACACCTCTGCAAATTTTCTGGTGTGACATTTTCCATTGCTCCTCTCTACGCCCGTCAGCTAATTTAAAAGTCAGATTCACTCTCGCCACTTCTCCTTTTACTTTCGCCCAGATCAATTCAATGGTGTTCAATTCGCACTGATGAGGAGGTAATCTCAGCAATGTAACTCCATGAGTCAATGCCAATTCATCCACTGCCAGTTTCTTATATTTATGGCCATGGACCTTAGCAACTTGCAATAATTCCGCCTTCAAGTAATTTTCTTGGTATGGAATGCCCTTTTCTGTTAACCATTCTTGAATTCTTCTCTTTATCCATGATTGTTTGGGTGTGTATTCACTATTTCGGCTATGATAAGGCGCATTATCCATAACCACGACACTTCCTGATTCCAAATGCTTAAGTACGTCGGCAAACCATTTCTCGTATACTTCGGAATTTATTTCCTCATGGTAGTCTCCGGTTTCTTAGACTGAAATATCACTTCTCAAATACGCAGAAATCCACTATCACTTCCAATATGTGTTATGATTAAACTGCGACCTTTTCCAGACCGATTTTTTAAACCAGTTGTCCAGCCTTCAATCGCAGCTTGCTGTGCATTTTTCTCGTTTCCATCCTGCCAGACTCTTCACAGCATGTCCTGTCCTAGCATGACTCATGTTTCGTCAGTGTAATAAATTTTCCGCTTTTTTATTTTTCGAAGATATTCCATTCGCCAAGCAACTATTTCATAACTCTCTATGATAATACTCTTTCTGTCTACTTTTTCATACATAAAATTCATGTCTTACAAAATTTTTGCCAGACTAGCCCTGCACACTTAAGGTATAATATCATTTTCGTTCGTTATTTCTAAAGAAAGTGTGGACCGTTCTACGTATCGAATTTTTTACATCTTCGTCCACTGCAATCTTATTTCAAGCGCTTTTTGGTTTCGGTGACTATACACTTCCATGTATCTTTGCTTCTCTTAAAAGTATGTATATGCTTGACCTCGATGCTTCTGTATAATTTGAACACATATCCATCAATTCATCCTTGTCGCGATGAGGGTGATCTCTCTGAATGCAGTAAAATACGCATAAAATTATTTTTTTCTCACCTACCGGTCGGTAGTGCCTACGTTTTGTAATATTTTCCATCGTTCGCCGATATTATATTGTATCACATTCATATTAAAACAGCACTATATATATATATATATATATATATATATATATATATATATATATATATATATATATATATATATTATATATATATATATATATATATATATATATATATATATATATATATATATATATATATATATATATATATATATATAATATATATTTATATATATATATATATATATATATATATATATATATATATATATATATATATATATATATATATATATATATATATATATATATATATATATATATATATATATATATATATATATATATATATATATATATATATATATATATATATATATATATATATATATATATATATATATATATATATATATATATATATATATATATATATATATATATATATATATATATATATATATATATATATATATATATATATATATATATATATATATATATGTATATATGAATACGCGAATATCTCAACCACCGCACTATTCTATCGCGAATAGCCGTTACAGATTAGAGAATGAGCGCGTAATTCGAGCAAACCCGCCCATGTAAGAGAGGTGAACGTTTGCTAATGTTTTAACTGAACACAGACGGCGCGTCATTTCAATAAGTTAAATAGAGATATACTGTTGGCATATCCGGCCTTGGGTCTACAATAGAGCGGCTTTGCCGCTTTTAGCTATAAAAATAAATGTTTACGGAATTGCCATAATTAAAGTAGAGGAAAATAAATGTAAAAATGGCTAACATCTTGGCCTCTAATATATTATTGTATGCACAATTATTATTTTATGACATTCATAAATAATATAGGTATACAACGTATTGTGGAATTTTATATTTTAATTGAATACTGAGAAATTTGAGAATTACATGTGGCAACTGCGGTTTTTCCTATACGCGGTCAGTCAACTACACATACTTTATAGAAAGGGTGTACACTATTTTGGTGTGTAAAATATTAATAAAATTGCATGTATGAATGTATAAATACAACCAATCAATTAAATACTGTATTCAACGTGGATGTGATAGAAATAAACAAAAATTAAAGTAAAACAATATCTCAATAGAATAAACAACAATTTTTAGTTCAATATAGTACATTTGTATTGTGGTTTAAACCAAAAATATAAACTTACCCAAAGACTCACTAAAAATCGCCAATAGAGTTATCACCAAACCAAACATTTCACAATTTTGTGATTAGTCTTGTTTCTACTAAACTTAGTAGGTATTTGAAATTTTTTTTGTGGAATTTAACCGATATTATCTTGATACTTCACAAGCTAATATCGGTATTAAAAGTCCACAAAAACCACAAAATCCAAAATTAAAGAGATAAAATTAAAGAGATAATCAATCGAAATGAAGTACTTGAATCAAGCACATAGTTTTGCCTTTACCTATACGGATATATGTATAACCGTTGATTGAAGGAGTTACACTTCAATCAACGGTGTAACTTAATTCTCAAAGCAGTGCAACTATGTTGTGGGCATAAATATCGAGTTGGCATTGCAATCGTTTTGAGTATTCTATACACCTTGTGCAGTAGTCGCATCAATGAAAGATTTTACTTCTAAACCCTCCAAAACAAATCCATTTTGATTGGGCCAGTCAAGTATCTATATTGTTTAAACCATAAAAACATGTTTTTTTGATAGAATGTTAACATTCTCTCAACTAGAACTATTTTTAGAAATTTAGTATAAAAAATAATTTTTCATCTACATCTCTAATTTTTCATCTTCATGTACATCTCCCGATTCTAAGTGACATGTCTAATAATAACATAATCAGCTACTACTACAGATGACTCGCCATAACTTCAAATTATTTTGTAAATATGTAAATAAACTTGATTTAGATTCGATAAATATTAGTGAATATATAAATTAATTACAGATAACCAATATTATTAAATGATAAATAATGATAATTAAAATTAGGTAAAATGGTTACACTATTCTGACCTGTTCTCTGCACAAGGCAACACTAGACCTCGATTTCATATCCAGCCGTGAGTTGTATGCAGTTGACCTGCAACTCCTCGGGGAATCCGATTAATAATTGCCAAATTAGGTAGGTACGTTTGAATTAAAATTGTTACCCAAAGTGATCTGAAATTGTTTATGTAGCAAATAATAGATATATTTCGATCCAAAGTTCAAATTGAAAGTGAAAAAACCTGGATAAACTATGTTATAAGAGATAGGCAATTACGCATTTGTTAAATGAATTTTAATTTCTGATATATATATATATATATATATATATATATATATATATATATATATATATATATATATATATATATATATATATATATATATATATATATATATATATATAAACTGTAAACAAACATTGCTTGTTTTATTTTATGTAAGGGGGAGGGAGTTCTCAAATTGTGATATGACGCGAATATTAAATGCGGTAATGACTGGTAATTATGGCGTAATTGAATATAATTTCACTCAATGGATATACTCCATTTACGATAATACGGTCTGATTAGCAGCTTCATTTCAAGGCTGAAATGAAATGATAGTAAATTATTTGAAAACGCGCTTAAGGATAATCCGGGCGACATGAGGTGAACGTCTTTCCGGGAAGTTAAGTGGGGTAGTCGTTTAGAACACATTTTCCCGAAATAGAACCGGAGCCTGCCCACGCTTCTGCAAACCCGCTAGAGTCTGACTGAAATATGGGGCTTGTTGACATTTTCTGCTTGCGAGAATTACCTACTACAGCCTATTCGTGAAAGGGATATAAATCGAATTAAGTTATACAAAATTTAATGTAGGCTGAGATTGAAATTTGACAATGTTGATGTGCTTGAACACGAATATACCGGGTCCTCGTTAATGATTGTAAATCACGTGGCTTCATGAAAGTTTACAATCCACAGAACATCATTGGCGGTTCATCAACTACGGTATTTATTCATCTGTACAGGGCCGGATTAACACTACAGGGGGTCCGTGGACTAAATGCATACTAGGGACCCTTTCACCACCGTTGTAACATCGCGTTTTATAACATGGGAGAATTACAATTCACGATCACAAATAAGGTAGGACATGCTCCAAATATGGGCATTGACCCAAATAAGGGCACTGACCAAAAAATATTAAAGAGAAAACTTCTTCTGCGCATATTGCAGTTTACTCTGATGAGTAAGTCTAGACAACTTCGCGGTGAACCTTAATTAGTATACCAGCTATGAGATGGCGCTCTAAAGAATTAATCTAGCAGAAAGTTAAATAACAAAGTGAGGCTAAGTAAAACTTAGCAAATTTAAATTAAAAATTTTAATCAAATATTGATTGTTGCAGGTCAGTGTATAGCTATGAAGAGTACTTGCATGTAAACTTAGATGTCCGATATGCTGCGATGCGATGTTGTGATACGTTGCGATGTTGCGAACTCCAGATGTCCGATATACGAGAACTAGATAAGTTTGTGTAGCCTGGTTAATGTGTTTATTACTTTTTCTTATATTCGTATGATATCTTGTTTATTTTGTCTTACAGCAGTTACATTCTTATTTTCGGGTGCATAAAAAAATACTGATGTGTAATTATTTACATGCTCCAAATATGGTGCCCATATTTTGAGCCCCGGGTGCTAATATGAGCATTTATCGGTTCTTAATTTTGAAATTTTTAAATACCTTATAAAACAATTTCGTCAATTCTGTCTACAATTTTTGAATTCCCATAAGCTAGAGATTATCTACAAGTAATTTCATTATTCTGTAGTAAATACTGTAACTGCAATAAAATATTTTGATTAAGGGTGCTCATATTTGGTTCGGTTACCTTATATAAATGTCTTTTCACTACCAAATATAAAGGGAGGGAGGAATTCATTGACTCAGTCGTAGAACGCAACTCCATCAGTTTCTGTTACACATTTTTCTTTAACCAGAAATCTTAGTTAATCTTAGATGTTCCCATTCTCAATGCTGATTGGTCAATTTAGTAAGATTAATTTAGTCAGATTAGCTAAGATTTCTGGTAAAAGGAAAACGGCTTTTTTTATATTAATATGCTGTATGCCGCGAGGCCCCCCCGATATCCTGGGCCCCTGGGACAAGGTTCATTTTTTTATTTGTATAATGCGGCCCTGCATCAGTACAGAAGTATCCAGGATGTAACAGAGGATCATAGTAACAGGATGATCATGTTCGATTACCAGGCCTCGAACACACGACGTGATGCTGAGAAAAACCTGCACAATGAATATGTGAAATAATCGTCATACAGGAGTATACAGAGGATGTATCATGAATTTAATGTATACAAAGCATATAATATCAACATTTCTTGAATACAGGTTCGTAACTAATGAGTAACTCTTTATATATAGTTATATAGATAGCTCTGATAAATGCAAAATGCAATGTAAAACACGAAAGTAACAATATAAATTGCAAATTACACAGATCAGCTCTGCGAGCCTAATAGGACCACAGCGAGGTTGACTATACCTCTTCATTTCTTTCTATCTCGTGCTTTTTCTTTCCATCTCGTAATTTCCAGCTGTTGTCAGTTTTTCTCGACCTCCGCTTTCCCATTTTGTTTTCGGTCTTCCTATTTTCTTCTTCCCTCTAATTGCTCCCATCAGTAGCATTTTTCTTATCCTTACGTATGGCACTTTTTCATGTCCTAACCATTGTAACATTTGAACAGTTATTGCCGTGTTCCGTCTTCGTGAAAATATTAATATGCGAATTGCTCTATTTCTTCAATCTTGCTGTGCAAATTAATTATGAAAAATGTTGACAATGATCAATGATGTCGTTAATTCTCCGAACACAAATCGATGCGTCAAAAATGCACCCAGCAAAATTAAAGCGTTTTCCAGCAAATGAAACCTCAAATTTTCTATTCGCATTGTAGTGGTTCGATTTACCGTTCATTAAATAAATAAAATAGTGATACCGGGGCTAATGACAGGGGTATCATTAGAAAATTGCTCCGAGTGTTTGAGGAGATATATTCTCCACAATTGTAGAATTTAGGTTATTGTTATACCTATTGGTAATTCGTTTATATTTTATAATATATGTTTTTATCACTCAATCAATTGCTGCCTTTTATTTTATTGATCGAATTGAATCCACCCCGTCAATCTGAAATATACAAGATATCCATTGCATTTGGCGCCCAACGTGGGGCAAGAGGTACCAGAAGGAAGGTAAGCAACAAGGTTACGACGTAGTGGTTGGAATTGGAGTCTGGAAGTGGAGAAGGTGAAATACACCATCAGCGAGAAAAAACTTGCCAGTTTCTACGGCAAGTACGAGTGGCAAAGAGCAGTAGGTAGCAGCGAAAAAGGTCAGACCAAGTAGAAAATCGCCGCCCACAACACACATGAGTGTCTATATAGAACAGAACTCAGCAAGGTTATTAATTATGAAGAAAAACTTATGTCTTTATTTTTAAAATCAGGAACTGATTTGATTACATTTTGACTTTGATTGTTTTGAATAAATATAATAATTATTATTAGTTATTGTGATCTATTGTGATAATATGTAACTAGGGAATATTTTTCATTTGAATGTATAATTATTTGTAGATATTGTAAAAAAAGTATATATGCCAGTAAACAGAGAGAAAGGTCAGAAAAATATAGTTACGATGAATGATCAACACGAAATACAAGGAATGGGGGGTAATATAGAAGGGATAGAATAACTTACCAAAGGCATGGTAAATTTATAGCAAACCGTATGAGGTTTAGCTCAAAGTTTCTCAACAGTAAAATTACATGATAGGGACTGATTACATGATCAGGGACAAAACAAAAAATGGAGAATGTCAACCGGTAGTGAACACGGTGTATATTTCAAATTGAAGAGAATTTGGGGGGTAGTAATTTGACTTTCTATCTAAATAGTAAGTTTGGGTACACCCAAGTATATTTTTAAGAAATATAAATTTGTTTGATTCAGGCCGGTGTGCCGGAGGAAAACAAAATTAACCTTGCGACAACTTGCATGGGAGGTACTGCAGCGGACTGTATGGTATCGTTCAAATAATCTTAATAATAATCTTTTAATACACTTTTAAAAAGTAGGAAGATTTCGTTGACGCGTTTAAACATCGATTTTGGGGACAAGAGAAGAACAAGAGTTATTTTTGGAACTTAAATACGGGAAATTCGAATCAGGTAATAGATCGGATTATTTTTTAAACTTTGCTAATCAGGCTATAGTGTTTTCGATTGCTATACAAACTAGAGCAAAAAATTGTGCGGCCTTTTACAAAGAAAACCGGGAGCAATTACTACAGAAGCGGTAAATCACATCACTATGCAATACAGAAGGATATTTAGTGTAAAATTGTATACCGCTACAATTTCTTGTGAATAGAAATCACAGAATCAACTCATATAAATCCCATTTCTTTTCTCGCTCACGTAGAAGACACTTGCATGAAGAAGCCGGCGATTTATTGGCTTCACTGCTCACGCCACTGAGCATCATGCGCAACCAAGGTGAAGTGACTTCAAAAGATATCTTGTTATGTCATATTTATGTATGTGCAAAACTTTAAGCCAAAAAATTATTTAGTTTTGAATGTATTGACAAAAAGTTTGCATGCTGCGTGTACAACTTAGTGCTCAATTAAGCCAATAAGAGCGTGAGGTAAGTGCGCGGGAGATAAGAGCGCCCTTTGCCAGGTTACAACGTGATTAGGTTACTTATTATTAGTACTAAGTAAAACTAAGTAAGACTAAGTAAAATTTATAACAAATTAACTCACCAATTTGCGGGATATGTTATTATTTGCACATATAGTTACACTAACATTGGTATTTTTCACTGTCACTTATTAGTAGCACTTTTCATCAAAACTCACATCAGAAATTCATATCACTATTCACTATCTGAAAATAAGTCACTTTCACTACTGTCTTCATTTACATTTATTATGACTGGTTTAACGGGAGTATCCGGAGTATCTATCATAATATCAAGATTCCACATTCTTGATTACACCTTCTCCACATAGTCTATACGTTTTATCCAGTTGGCCGCAGTTACTTCTTTTATTCCACTATTGAGAATTTTTTTTACCTCAGCTAACTTAAATGTATTTTCTCTAGCAACTTTATCTTTTATTTGCGACCATATAAGCTCAATTGGGTTCAGTTCGGAGTGATATGGAGGCAATCGAAATACTTCCATTCCTCTTGCTTTGGCCATTTCATCCACTACATACTTCTTGAAAGCTGGAAAATGTTGCCTTCTCAGTGTCAACAATTCAGCTTTAAGTAGTGAATCATCGTGTCCAATGTTTCTTTCTTCCAGCCAGTCTTTAATTTGCCCTTTCCCCCATGCAGTTTGGGCAGATCAGGTTCGTAATTCGTCCAGAATTCCTTTGAACAAATCCTGGAATTCTACGGCGGAATTCATGTCTTCATGATAATCGCCTGTTTTCTTGGATTCGAAGGTTAAAAGACCGTCATTTACAAAACCACATTCACTTTTTGATATATTATAAATTAAATTGAGTTAACATTATTGTTTTTTTATTTTATTTCATATATTAGGACAATGGCGCGCGCCTTTGAGCTCCTAGCTCTGAGGATGTGAACAAGAAGATGAAACTGTCGAGCATGTACTTTGTGAGTGTCCCTCCGTGTCATCGACCGGATAATCCATATTGGGGGAACGTTGGCCGTCTATGGCCAATTTGAAGGAAATGCCCCTAGGCAACATCATCACACCTTTTTTACAACACTGGGCTGGTCGATGGCCTAGGTAGAGATTTCCCTTACGGAGGAAGCACAAGGGGCCCAAGGGGGCCTAAGTGCAGTGGCTCACTGATCCGCACTCCGACCAAATTATAAAATACAGAAGTCTGTAGCTCATTATTTTTGGATATTCATACTTAATTTATTTGCAATACATAAATTCTCAATTTTAAATAGTTGATCCTGTATATATGTACAATCCTCTACATTTCGAAGAAAGCCATGCTTTACAAAAAAGCCATGCTTTCAGTCTTGTTTTATTCCGGGAAGCAGTAGGAATTGGATATTCCAAAAAACTATGGCAGGATGCATTATCCATGACCACTATCGCGAGCTCAGTGAGATTTAGAATCAGTTTTTCCGAGATCCATTTGTTAAAAGAATTTTGGTCCATTGAATCGTGGTAGTGCGCAGACTTTGACTTCGTAGAAAAAAAGGAATGAAGCATTTTGTATGAATCCACGCCTAGTTCCAGCATGTAGCACAACAAAACGCTTGATACTGTAACTTTTGACACTGTAACTTTTGACACTGTTATTTTAATGATGGCGCGCGCCATTGAGCACCGCATTCCATTAGTTTGCATATCAAACGAAAGCATTATAGCTTCCTGTCACAAGTGCGCGGATGCAGCATGTAATCCTCAATAATCTGCAACATAATAAAAGACAGGATAGGAATAGCTATAACTTTAATCGCTATTCTGAGGGTAGGAGAAATGTAAACAATAATAATAATAGGCCACCAGACAGGCGCGATAATACTGGTAATAATAATACCCAAGTAAATTGATAACACGTTTTAACGAAAGTGTAGAAAACGTATTACTCGAACCTGGTCACAATAACAAGGAAGTAGAAAACGATCGTATAGCGAGTGGTTCCTGTACAACAAGCAAAAATAGCTGAAAAATATACATGAATCATAATATATAGTGGTCGCGAAATTCCGGCCATTTCTGAACCTTTTTGCAAGGATATTAACGATATGCAAAAGGTACCGATGCTACCTGTCGCCGGAGTACAAATTGTAAGCGTAAATTGTCGCCGTGATTGTAAGCGGAAAACTTCAAATAATCAAGCATCAGACGCTGCTAAATACTCAATTAAACAATGTCTAATTAGAATCAATATTCCTAATTATACTTACACTCAACAGATATGTCATATTAGGGTGTGATTTTCTATCGTTGTATAAAGCACACTTTAACTTAGACGATCTTACGCTTACGTTTATAGCTAAGAGTCATGTATTGATATATTGATATAGGTAGGAGTCATGTATTGTCGATTTTAAATACAAAATAGTACAACCAAACTCCTTAGTAATTAATTCGTATGTCAAGAATATAAGTGGATTAAATTTAAACCCGCGGAAAGTAATCGATAAATATCGACACACGCACCGTGAATAAAAGAAATTGGTAATAAAACTGATTTAAATGAGGGTAACAAAGTTTGGGTAATAGTTTGGGATAAATTACGAGCGAAAGAGGCACGACGCGCTGCTAAGGTTAATCGTAAGCGAAGGCCTGAGTTGTTTAACCTTGGGGGGTACTTGTGCGATCGCATACACATTCATCTGCAGAAGAACGTAAAATTCAATATTTTCTTTTCCTTAGGCAGGATCCTTAGGCAGGCCAGTCATAATTACTATATAATCACCGATGGACCAGGCAAGGAAATTGACAAGCATAATTAGGGGTTTTAATGGTGGAGGATTTAGAAGTTGTGTGAATCATCTTCTCTTATAAACTTCTTAATAGTAAATTGTGGTACTTTAATTAAGTCCCCAAAAGCTCGGGTTTTCAGTGATTACAACTTACTTGTATTAACCCAGTTGTAGTGGAGGATAATTTTTAAACGTTTTCTGTAATTGTTCTGCTAGGAACTTTAGCAATAGTAGAATATTCATTACCAGAATTTACGTTTTCAATAGCTTTAGTAGCAACTCTGTCGTTGTAGCTCCAGTATCAGTATAGATGGATTGAATATATTTAACTGTAACTTTTATTGATGTACTTGTGCTATAAGTTTTCTTGTTTTCAGTGGTTAATGGGCGATGTATATTTGTAAGTTTGACCTTTTATTGCCACTGTAATCGATACATTTGTAACTGCTCTCTAGATTTTGCTACAGATGGTTTCGCAGCAATTGTTTCTAAAATAGCTCACTTATAGAATCGCTGTTTCTTTGCTGTCGCTGTAGAATTACTACTAGTTGATATACTATTTTTAGTACTTTCTCTAAGATTTTAGTTACTTTGTCTTCATGTCCAGGACCTGTTGTGGTTTTAGTTGATTTTGTGATTAATTTTATTTTAATTTGGGGTGATTCCTCATTTACACCGAATCATAATTAATTGTCTTCTTCTGCTCTTTGGTAACAGAGGCTTCTGATTCGGTGACGCTATACTGTAGCATTTTTCAGTATTTTAAATAGCAGAAGTCACTGCTACAGTAGGTGTTTTCACGCGGCTTTTCCTCAACTCGGAGAAGTTTCGGATATCAATAATGGCATCGTTCTGAAAATTCCAAAAATTTTCATCGTATTAAAAATTTGGTCCGGCTCAGGGGTCATTTTTGTCTAATTGCACTGGCCTATAATTATATGCTAGGGTATTTAATTAAAAATAATAAAAGATAATGTCAATAAAAACTACAAATCCAGAGTCTATAAGTTAGAAAAGCAGGTTCATCATTTTCATCATTGGTCAAACAGGTAGATCATTTAGAAAACGTATTTTTGAGCATAAAAAATCATACTTCAAATAATTAAACTGATTCAACAGAGAAATTAGCCATTCATTTAATGATGACATTAAGATCTTACACCAAGAAGGTGTAAGATCATAAATTATATTTTAATCTATCTTTCAGAGAATAATATCATCAGATGTCATTACCACTTATATTTAGGGACCTGTAATAGCATGAAGTAGTTTTATACGCATCATCTGAAGAACAATTATTATGGGTAGAGTAAAACTATTGTGAAAATCGTGTAAAAAGTGTGTTTGTTAAGAACATTGTGGAAAAAAATTGGCTCTTTTACCAAATATATATATATATATATATATATATATATATATATATATATATATATATATATATATATATATATATATATATATATATATATAAATATTTGGTAATATATATATATATATATATATATATATATATATATATATATATATATATATATATATATATATATATATATATATATATTACATTTCATCAGTAATTTTATAATTTTCGTCTGATACAATTAATTGCCTCGATTAAACGCAAAATATACTTGCTCAACTAAATTTACAGTTACCTACATATTTTATGTTGCGATTTGTTGCTTTAAAGGTAATATTAAGACAAACATTAATATATTCAATATCCTGCACCACCTCTTAGTTATATTAATTACATAAATGAAGAGCTTTTAGAGATAAGTGTAGCCATGCAAGACCGGTACGTCTAATATTAATTTTGTTTGAGCACTTTAAGCTCATACACTATTAAATTGTAAATTACTACTGCCTGACATCGTCTTACGCTGGAATTGCGTTAAACCTCCACATTCCTAATTAACTTCTGCTTCGACATAGGTATTAAATTGACTGCTCGTCGCGAAAAGTGTATATCCGGATCCAATGTCTTAATACCACATCGGTGCTCTCTACAGAACCGAGAACGTAAGATAAGAATATTGCCAGGGTCACCCTTTTTTTTGGGTTTATCTTACACCGTTGAGGTTCTTATACCAATGTAAGTATTAAGAAAATGCCTTTCTTTGTCATTGTAGTGTCCTAAGACCTAGCAATTATTTTAAGACTGATCATATACATGATGTGATCAGGTTCCAAAGCGGATTTTGAAAGCTAAATAAAATTATTAAGAGGCTAGGAATAGCCGGAAAATTTAGTTAAGGTTATAATTAAGAGAAAAAACAAAAATTAAACACTAGGTAAAGTGAAATTGTGAAATGGGGGGTGCTGTTGTACGGGTTCATAGATTTTTTTTTGCGATTTTCAGATTTCAGATACGTGATCTCCCAGCGGAATATGTCCTTCACAAAGTTGAAGATAAAAAAAAGTATAAAACACCCATACACTTTTCGAGATAACCTCAAATTTTTCACGAAAAGGGTGGAAAACCGATTCTTCGGTTTCTTATTTTTTTCTCTCATAAAAATAATTTACATTTTCATGAGGTTTTGTGAATGTATATACCTTTTTAGATTTAATAAGCACGATTTTTTTGGAATCTGGTAAACAAGGAGTTTCGGAGGTAATTACATTTCTCGGAAAAATAATCTACAGAAAGCTTTATTGCTGCTTTTTTTTATTTAAATATTATATCTGTCTGTGCTAATTTTAACCGCTAAAATGTCTACTTTAAAAGGGCTCTATATATTTTGCTGGTTTATACATGTTGATGGTTTATTTTTTATGAAATAACTTAAAATTGAGAACAAGCAAAAAAGTGACTTTTTGGAGTACGAATTTTTCAATATTATATAATTTACAATTTTTTTAAAAATTATTTAGGTAAATAATGGATTAAATATCAATTTGTTACACTAAAT
>CAXKVY010012674.1:0-24398 GCA_964058915.1 Tetropium fuscum | reverse complement strand
CAATAAAGCATATTCTATTCTATTCTATTCTATTCTATTCTATTCTATTCTATTCTATTCTATTCTATTTTATAAAACCTCTAGAAATATACTATTTAACAATACAGCATAGTAATATTGGTTGCAAATGTACTCCTATAAGCGCAATTAACTCATATTGTTTAGTTTGCCGAAATACAAGGTTCATATTTTATCCTGTTTGCTTCGTGAGTGAAAAATGAGTAATAAAATCTTGTAAGTATATATTTATGATAATTTTTTTATATTTTATATTTTGAGGGTTTATCTTGGGATGGTAGTAATAAAACGACTGATTATATTACTTGACGTTTCGGTCGCCTTTTTGGGCCTTTTTCAAAAGAGTATTTTATTTATGACATATTTGACATAGGCCAAAATGACAGTTTGAATTATTTTTAAGGTTACTAGACTGGAAGAACAGTCAAGAAACCCTACGAACTTAGGCTATTTTATATTTCATTATTATTCTGATTTTGGTTATGTTAATATTATGTAGATGTATATTTATAGTAAGTAGGTATATATGTACGTATATAAGTTCATATATAGAGAATGTTTTTTGTTAACCTATTTAATATTTTTATATTAACAAATTGTAGATTGTAGAAAGATGTTCTGTATCTTTCTTGTTATTACATGCATTTCGTATATACAGTGTGTAGTTTTTTAATGTTGTGTAAAGGAATTTTAAGCTGTTTGCATTTTTGTGTACTATGTGAATATCATATGTTTTTAAAATGTTTGAAATATTTTCTGATAGTTGTGGTAAATCAATGCAACTAATACTCGTAAAACATATATTGCCTTACCATATATACCACACGTCTATAAAAAGCTCCATATTCACAGCATTCAGTGAATATGGAGCTTTTGATAGACGACCACGTAATACATTTTTTAGTTGTAGAAAGTATCAAATATGCTTTCCATATCAACTGCCCCTACCCAAAAATAAATTACAGCGAGATGAGATGTGTTTTGGATATTCTAATTATTTCTGGATATTGTCCCCGTCCATCAATAAAAATGTTCTGGGATTCAGGTGAGGATATGCGAAATATTATGATACACAGAGCTTTGATATGTGACCGATTCGAACACATTATGCGATTCCTTCATTTTGCTGACAACACAAAATTAAAGAAAATTGATAAAATGGCTAAGCTAAGACCTCTTATTGCAAACTATAAGGGACCAGTTTATTCGATATTTTGTTCCTGAAACAGAAATTGATTACGACGAACTCATGGTTGCTATGGGATAAAATAAAATCAACAAACAATCATTTTATAATATTATAAAAAGCGAGGCGCGGTACGAAAAAGCATTCCAATTTTGTCGCTCCTGGTGTCATCGCAAAAATACCACATATCTTGGATCAGAAACTACTTCGTGGGCGTACTTTGGCGAGATATCCAAAGAAAAAAAACCATCCACGCTCTGGGCTACCTGCAGCATGCTAAGGACCATGATAGAACTTAAAGACAAAAAGGACATTTCGAAATATGCAAAGTTCACAAAGCTGACGATGTTTTTGAATCGACAAAATTTAGGCTATAAATCGAAGAAATCCAGTGTATTTCTAAGACAAAATGTCGATGATTTTTTGGCCAAAACGCCTGAGGAATTTTCCCTATTAAAGTAAGCA
The DNA here is from genome assembly GCA_964058915.1 of Tetropium fuscum. Taxonomy (NCBI): domain Eukaryota; kingdom Metazoa; phylum Arthropoda; class Insecta; order Coleoptera; family Cerambycidae; genus Tetropium; species Tetropium fuscum. The sequence continues at coordinate 22,729 of CAXKVY010012674.1, read as the reverse complement.
GAAGTTAGTTTTACTTTTTACTTACAAAATAATATATAACATATTTTTCATTCGCAAAAATATCAGAGGTTAATGATTTTGTTTTTAGATTGCACTTATTATTGCAGTTTGCAGAAGTGACGATCTCCTGAAAAGGAAGGTCACTGACATTAATATTCTGGAAGAAAGAATTATAATAGAAATTCCGGATACGAATCTATTCCAACCAAAGATTTATTGTGCAGTGGAGACATGGAAAGCTATGCAATCAAGTCTTAGTGGCTTCCTTTTTGAAGCTCCCGAAATTAGAGACCTTTACTGCCCATGCCCATGAAAGTCTCTTAGTGAAAAAAGTTGAATAAATACATTGTTTGATATTTCATTTGACTGAGAGAGTGTTAAAATATTGATTAAACATTATCAAAATAAAAATATTACCAATTTTAGAAGACGATGTTTGTAGGAAAAACGTACGTTGTTGCTTGATATGGTCCTTGAGCTTGAGACTTGAGAGGTAGGTACCACAGGATCTGTGTAGGTACTGTAAGGTTTTGGATAAACTTAATTAATAATAGTTTCTTACATAATAAATTATAATTTCATTGTGGTAATTTAAACACCAACAATATTTGTGGCAACATCGCTGAATTTGTATTATATTTGTGTGAATTTGTGAATGAATATTTGTGTGTGTGTGAATTTGTATTATATTTGTGAATTTGTATTATAGTTACCTAGGAAGGTAACTTCTAATCTTATTTTATTTTGATTTACCTATTTAACGTTTTGCAGTTTTCATCACAGACTTATCTGTTTTTTTTCTGATGCAAATACATAATCAAACTCGGAGCCATAAGTGATTTTTTCCTAGAGGCCAGAATAACTCCAAGTTAACTTAAAATCTTTTCAATTTGATGACTAATTAAATTTATTAAAAGTACATTATTCAATATAAGCACCAACTGATGTATCTTGTTCTTGGTTGCCCCGACCTGAACAGAGTATATGATAGGAATAAGTGCGGAACATCTATTCGATCGAAAGGTATAAAGCACAATACCATTGTTTTTCCAAGGCTTTTCCATTAGTATCATCAAATTGGCTGTGTGGTATCTGTTTAGTTAGTTAATGAAAAACCTTACATAACAAAAATATCCATATAAATAATAATCCGGTATCTAGATAGGTAGGTACTTACCGGATTATTATTTATATAGAAAAATCCACATTTGAGCCCATTTTTTCCATTATTCATTCATAAAAGTGTACATAGTAGGTATATTATTACATCATTAATGTAAAAAATCGACAAACATTGACCAAAATAGTAATAAACAAATAAAAAACCCACAGGCAATGTCATAACATAACCCTTAACCTTACTTTCACAGCTGGCCTGGCGCTGTTGCGTAAGAAATGTTAAAACTAATACGCGACGTACGTCCATGGAACACAGACAATTTAAATTAAAAGCATTTATTTAATTAACTCATAGGTCAAAAAAAATAATTTGGACTTGAATTGTAGGTTTAAATACTAAGAAATGCCCTAAACCCGAGAAATGCCCGTCTGAAAATGACACTTTTGAATCTCCCATAAGAAATACATGGCAAATTTGCTGAAGTGTGTTTAGGAACCTATTTCAAATTTCGCGCCCGGATTCTGATAACTTAACTAATATGGTCAATTGATGTCACATCCAATGAAGTATCTTCGCAGGATATACAAATTTCCCAGCAGCATCAAGAAGGGCTTAAAATTTCGAACAATGCTTTAAATAATACCAATTTCGTTATTAATTTTAACAAATAATTGTCAGTAACAAACATTATTACAAATAAAAATTATATTTTTGATTTAAGTTACATCAAAGGTTCCAGCCCTATCCAGTTACCATAATTTATGACAATAACTGTAATTTTCTCTATTAACCTCCTGTCTGCTATAAGTTAACATACAGTTCCTGTTTATGTAATACGAAAACTAGTTAAGCTTACCCCTAATATGGATCAAGTTGCATATTTATATGATAACATCTGACAGTGTATTTCGGGAGTATAAATATACCTCTGACGGTGTATATTTACCTTGCGATGAGGCGGCGCGTGCTGCCTGAGGCAGGATGAGAAGAGTTGCAGCTCCCGCTGTGCATCCCCAAGTCCATACATCCCTCTGACTCCTCTGGTCCAACTTCATATTTGCAGCTCCTGACGCTCAGCTCCTGATATTAGCATGCGTCTGCAAACAAATTATACTTTATCTAGACAAGCCGCCAAAGAGGGGTTCTTGGAGTGTTATTATTACTTAGAAGGGTTACATAATATTTAAAGTAACGTAGAAATGTTCCATGAATTAAAATATGGAATACAGCAACCCACAGTAATACAGTAATACACATCGTATGTGCCTAACATTTTTTAAGCATTAAATGACAATATGTGTAATCTCGTTAATTTAATTAGTTTATAAGTTAATGTAAATATAGATTAATTTTCAAAATTATTAACAAAAATATTGAATTATTTGATATTACTCTGTTTGAAATAATCAATTGCAATTTTGTTTATCGCTTAAAATGCGCGGTAAATAACTTGGAATTGAGGAGAGGTACGTATGAGAGAACAATAGAAATTGACATTGACTTTTTTTTTGTATCGAAGAGGCAACACTCAAGTTTGGGCAATATATACAGTTAAAAAAGAAGGTTAACCTGTCTTGAAGGTTGTTGTCGTCTAAATATTGAACGGGCAAAATACTATATGGTTTAAAATTATGGCAATTTAATATTTTTAACACACTTCTTTGTGATATATCCAATTCTATTGCTGCGGCATAGGATGATTTGGATGGATTTTCAGCAAAATATAATAACGCGTTGAGTTCTGTGTCTTCTCCTGTTTTTGTTCTTCGCCTTTCCCTTTTCTTGTCTCTCAGAGATTCGGTATTCCTAAACTTTGCATAAATGTTTTTAAAACTATTTTTGGAAGGAGGTAGCCTTTCTCGAAATAACCTAACATACTCCCTCCGAGCAAGAGACTTATTCTTGTTGCACTGAATATAAATTTCAAGTAACTCTTTTCGCTCTTCCAATGAATATAACGTACCATTTTCAAAATAACTTGCTTCTTTACGAACACTACGTATTTTTTACGCTAATATCTAAGAGAGTGAACTACTATCTCACAAAAAACTGGATGACATCTGTCAACAAATAAACAATGCAAATATGCATTGTTTCCAGAGGTATCTTGATGTTCTTATTTTATAATTGAAACCCGTAATGTGATAAGTTTTTAGTAATATCTCAGGAACAGGTGGAGTGATTATATAACAATTACACATTTTTGGATTCAGAAAATTAAGGACATTATTTTGGTCTAAAAATATACGGGGTGTTTCATTTAAAAAAATCAAGTTTTATTTTCCACCCTGTACATTTTACGAGATTTTTAATATCTGTTCTCAGATTATAAGAATTCATCAAGAACCGTGTCTACTCTTTTTTTGAATGAGTTAACTCGGCAAAGGATAAGTGAGAGACACCCCCCTTGTCAATCTTAAGAGACTTACCCGGTACAGTAGAAATCCCTAAAATCGCTAAATCCCTAAAATTTAAAAAAATTAACATATTATTGGGACCACTACTACTAGTAGTATATATCCAAATTTGCTGCTTCGAAAGACCTGTGCTAACTTGTTAGCACTCGAAAATCGGTCATTTCGGTCATTTTCGGAAAATCGGATCATTTTTCGGTTTATTATAAAGTATATTATAACTATATTATAAACAATGTGTTTGTTCATTGCATATGTTATTACGTTTTTAAAGTAGATTAAATTTGCTACATAAATTTAAATAAAGAGATATATGCTATATATATGATAATAAAGAGAATAGGGGGCTTGAAAAGAGCGTCTTTTTTCAGTCAGTGCTCATCACTTGAGAGGATGTGAACCTCCTCGTCCTTCTCAATGGTTTGGGATCGGCTGTGAAGAACTTTTTTTTTCAGAAAATTGAGAGAGGTTGAACCAACGTGTGACGTTGACGTTGGTTCCTAAAATATTCGTCAACCTCATTCTATCGTGGAGATTTGGAAGTCCCCCCAGGATTCGATGTTTCTCCACGCCTTTACTGGAGCGGTACCATCTCTGACCTTTTCTGGCATGGGAAGTACAAACTGTGGATCGCCATCCAGATATACCCTCAAACTCACCACCACAGTTGAAATGTTCCTCCAACCTACTTCAACCCACCAAGCCATCGCAGATGCCGGAGCGAAGTGCCTAGGAACTCTGTGTGGATTTTTTTATGAAAACAGCCTCCTAAGCTTGCCTTAGACACCCCTCCCTAAGAAATTGCAATCATGCGGATGCAAGAAAGGCTATTGCTATATCTGCCTAAAAGCAGGCCTCAAATACTCGGCACTTTGCAAATTTTGCTCCGGCGGCTCTTGCCAAAATGTCGCCGTAAATCAGATTGCCGAAGGAGGAGGAGACAACGACGACGACGTCGACAATCCACTACTTATTTCTCAAGCTGAATCAGAAGATATCGAACCACCCACGAAGCGGGCAAAACAAACTGTTTCAACCCAACAATATCTATTGTAAATATACATATACAATACACATATACTTACATATATATGTATAGCCATAGCCTACATAGCCATAGCCTACAAATCCATAGCCTATATAGCAAGAAAATTTCGCGGGTTTTCGAGTGCTACGAAGTTAGCGCAGAACTTTCGAGGCTGCAAACTTAGACGCCACTCGTAGTGGTCCTAACAACATATTAAAAAATGAGAACCGCTAGTTTGCGATTTTGATGTACTATATGCCTGGCTTATAGCTAAGTTTGCAACTTCTTTACAAAAAAAATGCCGGCCATATTTTTCCCACTTACCATATCCAAATCTCATGGAACGTCAAGGAGGTTATATAATATAGCATATTGTTCCTTATACATTGCCATTGCAATTAGCTTGTAAAATTTTGTTTCCACCTTGAAGCTAGTTTGTCTGCATTATTACACAGGTAGGTATACACATATATACGATCCGTAGGACCTTCCAATATATTTATTGCAAAATGTTGCCAAAGACAAAACGACTTATATAAAATAAATGTTAATAGTATATGCCTACCTATATTGGGTTAGAAGAGAACTTGCAAATTCAACAAATTCACAATGCCCCCCTATTTAATGGCCACGAGATCATAATAATAAATCTATAAGCTCACGTCCGTAACTTTACCAGCATACATAAATTTTAATATCGGTTAGATAATATTTATGGGTCTGTAAATAGCAATTACGATAAAATTGATAATAAATTTCCTTTTCACCTGCATTAACACTGTGCCATACGAATTTCGCCGTACAATATTCTTTGAAAATTCTCATATAAAACGCTTTGGGAAACCGGAGATAAAGATGGTAATTTGAATGTACATGAACGGGAGCTCAAACTTAATACCAGATAACACGAGAGAACAGATTTATTGTCGAAATTTTATTAGGGTCATAATTTATAAACAATGCTAATTAAGTGTGCCACAGACTACCTATAAACTTTAGGGCTGATTCCAAATCGGTAATTATAAAATATGTATTATACTTCACTAACAAGTTTTACTGGAGGTTCTGATATTCGACTTATAGGCTTGATAATTTGAGAAAACTAATTCATTTTAGCACACTCGAGCACGAACTAACAGAAACAAATCATTACCAGAAACTTAATGGTACGTAATTACTTTAAAAATCAATTTTATAGACACATATTACAACTATGTTACTGTTACAAAATATTTTAAAAGAATAATTATAGTGAGCAATATGGGCATTATTTTGTTTTGCATACCTACCGAAATGTGTTACTAGTTAAATGTTAACGGATTTATAACGTCTGGCATATAATTTTACTCTTATGAAATGTATGATTCTTTGTATTTTACGGTATTTTTAATTGTAATTTACGGTATTTTTTAAACCTTTTTAACTTGTTACTTGATTCTTTTAGTATATTATGTATTATGCATGTATACAATATGCATATGTATTAGGTATAATATTTATCAGCTATCTTGGCGTATACGTCATTACAACCATACGTATAAAATTAATGTGCTCTACAGCAGTTCTCCACAGTTTTTTAGGGTTTCGATATTTACACATCGAATTTATTTTTCGATGTTATCGGTTGACATCGACGTTTTTCGTTTTCATCGATGATTAACTTCATTCCATCGTCGGCACGGTCAACACCATGTTCTTCAATCAAGTACAATAACATTATGTTTATTGATGCCTTCTATATGTTTAGATTTCAATGTATCAAATTATGTGAAATATATTTTAGAACGAAATAAAACGCGTGTCGAGAGAGGCCGTCTACAAACCAAGAGTTGTGCTACAGTCTGTTGCAAGTACCAGTAATATTACTCGTGTGGTAGCTGTAGCGCTTCCGAGTTATGACTCTATAAGAAAATCTATACATAGAGTAAGAAAGCAAACTCAATTAAAATTGAATTTTGACAGGCTCGAAGAGATCGCAATACCTGATAAGTATTTGAAGATGGAAAACGGTGAACAGTTTTTATTTTGGGACTCGGGGAAAGTAGATGTAAGTAGAATATTCATTTTTGGAACATACAGAAATGTTCATTTGCTAAATGAGTTTCACAACTGGTGTGTAGATGGGACCTTTAAAGTTGCTCCTAAATTATTCGTCCAACTATATACGATCCACGTACTTATGGGTTCCGAAGCAGTTCCTGTGATATATGCATTCTTGCCCGATAAACGCGAAGAGACATATAGAAAGTTTTCAGAAAATTGCTCGACATAGAACCAACATTAAATCCAGATAACATATTATCTGATTTTGAACTTGCGTCCATAAATTCCATTAATTCCGTGTTTTCTCTTGCCAAAATTGCCTATTGTTTCTTCCACCTTGGACAAAATTTATGGCGGTAGATTCAGCGACATCGACTCGAAAATGAAAAAATACGTACTAAATGCAAAATGTTGCTCGCTTTGTGTTTCGTACCAGAAAAAGATGTACAATTTGCATTTGAAGTTCTAGTTGAAGAATACCCAGAACAATTGAAACCTATAATAGAATACTGGGAAAATAATTACATAGGGAAGAGAATTCATAAGGTTGTCCACAGATTCCTAATAAAAATTTGGAATATGTACGAACGAATTGTAGGTGATTTGCCCAAAACTAACAATTCAGTGGAAGCTTGGCATAACTCATTCCAAAAAATGTTAGACTGTCATCATCCTTCTTTTCTTGTTCTCATCGAACAAATTAGAAAAGAACATATGTTTTCCGAGATTCGAATCAACAGATTTAAATCGGGCATAAGGAAGAAAGAATCTAACAATAATAAGTATGTCATTCAAAAGAATCGACTAAAATTATTGATCGAGGGATATTCATTTTGATTTATTAAGGAATATTTAGAATCTTTGTCTTACAATTTGACTTTGTAGTTTTCTAAAACTTTTTGATTGTGTTGTTGATTTTAGTTTCGTTTACACACCTACTCGTATATATGTTGTAGTTTAATGACTTAATAAAAATGTATATATATATATATATATATATATATATATATATATATATATATATATATATATATATATATATATATATATATATATATATATATATATATATATATATATATATATATATATATATATATATATATATATATATATATATATATATATATATATATATATATATATATATATAGGTATATATGTTTTTAAATATTGGGCTATACTCGTGGTGCGCTGTGAATTCATCAAGCACTACGTGCAATCAAGCGTTATTAGAGCGATATTATTGTTTTCGTACAGCGTTATTACCGCATACGCTATTTTAAATTTCAACATCTCCTTATTAGATTGTAGCGCTATTTTAACAGGCGCTGTTTTAACCAGGCGCTGTTTACCAACGCGCTATTTTGTCCAAGCTCTTATAGTTACACGCTATTTTTTGTCAGAGCCATATATATATATATATATATATATATATATATATATATATATATATATATATATATATATATATATATATATATATATATATATATATATATATATGTGTGTGTGTGTGTGTGTGTGTATTCGTGTAGATATAATATAGGTAATTTTTTATTAGCAGAATATCCAAGTGGTAAATATATATATATATATATATATATATATATATATATATATATATATATATATATATATATATATATATATATATATATATATATATATATATATTTGTGTGTGTGTGTGTGTGTGTATTCGTGTAGATATAATATAGGTAATTTTTTATTAGCAGAATATCCAAGTGGTAAATTTAGATTAGATTATAGATTATGATTAAAATGAAGTGGAAAAATATATTTTTATGTACATTTTGTAACCTATCCAATTACAGTGATTTATTATTTGTAAATAATCAATGATGATAATAATAATGATTGGGGTCAGGAAAATAAATATAACAACGTAATATTTTACGTTTAGCTAATGAGCTAGAAAGATTCAGAAGCACATTACTTATTGTAAATGTATAACATTATGATGATAACTTGTTTATAACATAATAATTATGTTTTCTAATTGAATATTAATCGTAGGAAAATAAAATATATTATAATTAGTTAATACTTTTTATTATTAGCATTAGTAATACTTTTATTATTTAATATTTTTAAAGGTAATTAATGCTTTTTTGTGCTAATATTTTATTACCTAAAATATATACGCATATTAGTTTAATTTTTTTATAATATTTCTTCAATTTTCATAGTGGTCTTGCAATATCGTCAGAATGTGATACATAAATAGCCTGATAAAGAATCGCTCTATTTACATTATCTTGTACACAGCTATATCGTGCCTATTAAATTAGCACAAAGTAATAGCATAAATCACAGACAATGGAGCTCAGAGGCAAACAGGAAGACATTGATAGATGCACTGCCAAGGAGAAATCTTAATATAACAGAGATATTATATTATTGACAACTTGATGAATTGGGGAAACACTGTGCTATTACAAATGTACCTACACTGCTTTAAGTCGAATTTCATCACAAGATATTGGCTATAATGCTTTAAGAAAATACGATAAATGTGTGAAAGAATAAGTTTGTTGATGTGAAAAGTACCAAATGATATTCTCTAGAAAACAAGAAATAAAATATAGATATCTACCTGAAAAACTCATTTAACTAGATACATTTATTCATTTATAATCGAAAATTTATATAAAATACAGATAAATTCTTCAGAATATATTCAGAAGGAATTATATTCAGAAAATACAAATAAAGAGCAGCAAAAATTTTGTGGGTGCGTGATACCTAAGTTGGCTAATTCCAAATCGCGCGCGTTCTAGCACTAGCAGTACGATCACTTGAGGCAATGCTCTTGAGAAGGCTTAAAGTGTGAAATATTCTACAACTTGTGGTGAGTACGCAAAATACTGAACCGCGCCAGTGCAAGGCGTGCAGTAGTGGTCCCTTGTAACGGTCGTAAAGCCACTAATTCCTCTCTCACTGCAAATTCTTCATCAACAACTCGTATAAAAATAGCTAACTGGGCTGTGTCAGATAAATCTGTACTCTAATCCAAGACAATCGAAAATGCCTGAGAATCAGCCAATCTATCGGTCAATGTTTTTTTGATATCACTAGTCATCACATCTATACGTCTAACAGTACGTCGCGATAAGCTCACTTTCTGAAACTATTTCTTCTTTTTTGGGCACAAAAGTTCTGCAACATCTACTAGGCACTATTTAACAAACTGTCCCTCAGAAAATGACTTCGGATGTTTTCGCTATTTTGAAAGTAATTATAAGACTAGCTTTAACAACATTGTCTAGATTTGATTTTTGTGAATGGAACATTTGTTGCTGTTTTCCTGACTCGGTAATGAGTTTTTTAATTTTATCTTTTCTTAACTGGCACATGAGTAAATTTTATTCAGCGAAATGCTTGCTGGAGTAATTCCGCTTCATATTGTATTCTTTTAAAACAGAAATTGTTTCATTACAACAAACACATAGGTTTACCACTGTGCAAGATAAAAAAGTATTCACGTCCACTTGTCTTAGAATTGACGACATTGCGTGTCCACTTTCCGTTGCTTATTGGGGGATATATTCCCCCAATAAGCAACTAGAATACTTTCGATCCTACGGTGCTTCAAGTGCACGAGCGGCTTCCCGAATGTTTATATGTTTGTCTCTTTCTAATGACTATTTCTGACTCGATCTGTGTAGTTCCAGTGCGTACGCTTAATAATATTATTTATCGATTTGAATTGATATCGTTACTTTAATTTTCTGAATCTCTCGCGGGCCCGATTGAAGCTGGTGGAGGGTCGAATCCGGTCCGGGGGCTACCCTTATATGGTTTAAACTGTCGCCAAGGGCTCATAATCGTTATCTATAGATACATATTAGTAGTATCAAGAATCATGAAAAGAGGGTATGCCTCCCTAAAGTACGCTTAAACTAATCGTATCTGTAAAGTGACAGCAGTCCAATTAAGTGGGTCTCTCCACCAAACCTACGTATATAGTTGATAGATTTCAACTCGATGGAGGCAAGTCCAACGACAGTTTGAGGTGAAGATACAGATGAAGTTACCAGGTTACACGGTAGGTACCAAAGGGTAGAGTGACCTACACTCGTGCGAAGCCCTGAAGGGTCACATCTAATAAGTTTCCATCTTATTAAATTAACAGATTAAAAAATGTAAGGTTATGTGAATATATATCCTTGCATCACTTACTGAGTCGATGAAAGCGGCTTCGAAAGGTTGCCCAATGATGTGTCCCTCGATCAACGTAACACAGGGAAAATGCAAAAGAAACGAAATAGAAAATGGCCTCGTAGCAACGAATAAAGAAAAACTCGCTTACCTATATCAAGCTGTTGAATCCAACATTATGTTGATTATATTGATTATGTGCGGGTTTTGAAACCACAACAACACACCACAGTGAATTTCTTATTAAATCTCATTCTACTACGGAAACAAAAACGTATTTATTTAATAAACATTTTTTAATCTTGAACTATAAGTAGCGTTACTACCCGTTGCAGGAGCCAAAGGGAAAAGGAAAGAAAGTAGCGTCATACCATACGACCTAGATGAACCAGGTTACCTGCCATAGCTCTGTTGACAGCTTGAACGCGCCAGTCATAGATAGCAGTAGGAACAAAAGATCAGAAAACAAGGAATAGGGACATAACGGCTAACTAGATACACTTACACCAATCAATAAGGTTCCATGAAATAGATGAATTTACTATAACACAAATATGTGCCGCAAAGAAACTCGTCATATACATGCCCTGAGATGTAACCACAAATGTTAGAGGGCGTGCGTAGTCGCCCACATGTTCTGTTTTTTTAGACTCAAGAATGGACTGGGCAAAGGCTTAATCATTTTTAGTGTAGTTGGGAAAAGGTATTGGTCTTGTTATACCAAAGGGGAGAAAATATATATATCCACAACATATTTTGAAAATTTTCTCTTGTGGTTGTATGGATGGAACACGTGATGGAAGCTGTTCTTATATAAAGCTTAGATTAGAGTGTTATTCTAAGTGTGGCCAATATTTTGGTATAAATCGCGGCAACAAAAACTCATTCTAACTTGTTTATAAAATAATCAAGAATTTTGTTTAAAATATTTAGAGCTATGGAGTTCTTTTTTAAATAACATATCCTAAAATATCTTTTAGATGTAGATGATGTGCTTTTTCAAAAAAATGTCAAAATAGCGGCCATATTATCATATCCAATATTTCCCTCTAAATTGCCACTAAAAATGGCTAGTAAAAAATGCTTTCCACCTCAAATGTTAACTTAGCGTCATTATAATGCAGCCTACCATTTACAAACTACTGGCGGAAGTAGTAATTATTAACATTCCGGAAGAAACTGTAATTGTCTTTGTGTACGTAATGTTTATTCACAGCAATATTCTACCGTAACTGCTAACACAAATTTGGATATCACCGCATTTAGTAAAGCCTTAGTATGCCATCTTGGCTCCTTAAGAAGAAGAGGATCTCAGACATGACCGTTAGAACCAAAATTACAGATTTAATTGTAAACCTCTATGCATTAGAAACACTACAGGGACAAACTTGGTACTAACAGGAAAATGTAATTGATTTAATTAGCATAATTACCTTCAAGAGCGCCAGTGGTTATAGGGAGGATGACGTGGCACGTGTCTGGTTTAACAAAATTTAGTCCTGAATCATAGTGTTAATTTTTTAGCGTAGCGTAGAAACTCGTAGAAAATATTTATAATTTTAATTTAGAGGAAAAATAGGACAAAACACGCATGATGTGACTATCGTGGGCGCCGCCTGATTCGCACACTTTAACAATAAAAATTATTTAAACCCGTTAATACGAATATTAAAAAATAAAAAAATTCACATAACTTTTGGATATTTGAATAAACGATAAACTATTGGAATTTATTTCCGGCGCCGCGCCGGCTTCGCTTTAAATTTGTTGCACGTAAAAAATATTTTTCCGGCCACACTTATTTTTTTTAAAGGTTTCTAGATGCCATTCAGAATCGAATGAGCCCTAAATCATAATTTTAGGTACAGGCTAGGAGAAATTCACCAAAATTGCACTTGTTGACTAGACTAAAGACTCAACTATCAACAAAGGTACATCCGGAGGCAAGCACGGGAAAAATTAGACAAATTTTAAATGTCATATGACTGTTTCGAGAATTTGAAAGGATCAACTTTTATATCCCTCCGTACCATGTACAGCGAGTCCAGGCACTTGCGCTGCGTGATTTTCAACCACGTATGGAATTTGCTTTGGTTACAGAGAAAAGGCGAACGAACGACACGCTCAATTTTTATCCAGTATTCCGTTGACAGATGAAGCTAGTTTTCTAGAAATGTTATTATGAATTTCTATAATAATCATAGCTGGACCGACGGATAATCCACATGCAATAACGCAAACTCATTTCCAAGACAGATTCTCTTTTAAGATGTGGATAGGAATAATTGTAGATTATTTAATTAGACCCTGTTTCCCCCCTTTATGATTAAATGGAGATGCCTATCAACATTTTTTAGAACATGAATTGCCCCAGCTAATGGAGGATGGGCCTACGAATGAATTCTCTTGGTTTATGCATGATGCCCAACGATAAATCTGTAGAGGAAGTACAGACCACTGGCCCCCTAGGTGACCCGACTTCAACTCACTTGAAATCCTTGGTTTATGCTAGCCCCATTAAAGACAAGGAAATGTTAAGGGACTGTTAAGGATAATAAATTCCTGCGAAACGATAAGGAATACTCCTGATATTTTCCAACGGATACGGGATTCTTTGGTGAGAACGGTAGAAGCTTGTATTACTGTCGGGGATAAGTACTTTTAGCAGCTATTGTAATAATGATCATTTTGTTTAATTTTCAGTTGTTTTAATTGCCTAATAAATACCAAAATAGTTGTTCGAATGGATGTTTTATTTATATTTCTTATAGTAAACTCAAAATTGTACCAGCCCCTGATTGGCCGCACAGCTTAATTATAATCGGTGGTAGACTAGATGGCAAAAGACTCGACAAAAAACCGATATTTCATGAAATTATCAATACCCTGTACTTCGAGAATGAATAATTTTTCAATACTTTATAGGAAAAAAGTTGTTTACTTTGATGAGATCTATCACACACTTAGTTACTGTAAAATCATCAGCACCTTCATTTAACGCCTAAGGGACTCTAAGCAAACTGCATCGACGCAGAAATTTGCAAGTATCTCGAAAACCATCACCTCTAACGTTGAGGAAGTATACATTTTTACTTAGAAAAGGTGTAGAAATAAAGTTTATTCTTAAAGATCACAGAAGGTTACGTTAAAGAAAGTTAGCACAATCATTATTAAATTTAATTTAATTTAATAATGATTGCGTACGTAGCGCCCTCTTAGTGATGCATAAAAATTAATACCAGATTATGATTTATCAGCTAAAAAAAACCTCGGTTACCAAATTTTGTGGCAAAAATTTATCTTTTATAAAAGTTATTTAAAAAAATCCAAATAGTATTTCAGTTTTAACACCTTGTATCTCCGAAAGGAAGCATTTCCGGAAGCAATTTTTTTTCTTAAAATTAACTAAGGAATGAATACCTCACTGAAATAGTTTAACGTACTTAAGTAACACCCTGTGTAGTATCATAAACCCATGATCTTAAGCATGAAGAAGCTGGTTAAAAACTTGAAACCAGGTTGGAAAAGCTGAAAGTTTAGTTTTTTACCTATTGGTAGTGTTTGTTTTAATTATATTAAAAATACTCATCGCATATAGAAATGAGCTTGATTATAAAGTCTTGAATCCATGATATAGCTAGAAGGACTTGCGGGATTTCGCCGATTAAACTCTGAAAGTTATAATTTCCTAACTAGGAGGAATAGTGGATGTCATGTAGTTGGAGTTAAATTCCAAGCCTGTGGAGGGTCTGATTAATTTAGGTGTTCGCATAAACTACAGCATTAACCGGTTTATGGTGATTAAAATATTTTTCTTCTCCCATAGTCTAGTTGAAGTTTTAATTATGCCGGCCTTCCGTGTTGCAGACCGTCACAAAGTACATAAAAACACAATGTATCATCTTTTTCAGATCTATTCAGATGCTTTTTCACTACATTTCTAAAGGTTTGCAATTAACGGCGCTGTTGCTCATTTGTTTCACTTTCCCAGAAAGATCTCGTTAAAATTAATAAAAGTTTAGATATAAACGGGAACATTTTAATCCGAGATGAAAGGCATTTCCTCTAATATCCTTGACTCTGCACTGACTGCTTAAGACATCGAGATAAATATCGCGATGCAATTTCCTTCATTCTGGTGATAATCGTGGGAGACCGACTGCTTTGTAAGAAATTCATCTAACAAATATAAAAGCTTTTCTTCAATCAGGCGGGATTTAATATTTATAAGTAAAGGAGAGACAAACTTGCATCCGGGCATATTACTCGATATAACTTACCTAGAGAATTTCCATATTTTATCAGTTAGTAATTTTATTTTTGCCGCTGTCACAAAGTTAGTGATATATTTTTTCAACTAACTGATTAACTTTATTCACTGCAAATTTGTGAAAACACATTAAAATATGCTGTAATATATACTTTACTAATGATAATATACCATTAAAATGTGAATTTCCGAAATTACTACCTACATAATATAGCGATAATAACATTACATTGTATGTATGTACGTATATGGGTCGGAGTGTAGTGGAAGGTAGTGTTACACTCCCATTCCAGCACAGCACTTAGGCCTCATTAGGCCCTTTGTGCATTCCTCCTTTTTACTTGAGTACTTTTCTTCTAACCATCCTATTTATTACGGGTGGCCTGGTGGCAAAGTCTCTACAATTTGTATGTATGATAGTATGGTTCTGAGTTACCGAGATTAATTACTCTGGTCCTCATTACCATTTATCTGGGACCACGCGTCCGCGGCAGATGTGTTGAGTGTTCCCAGGTCTCGGGAGACGCCACAGTCCGGGCCCAAGCCTTCCTAGGTCACCCATCCAAGTGCCACCAACGCCCGCCCAGCATAACCTTGAAGATCTTACCGGTCAAGTCTAAGCGGCTAGGCGGTCCCATTCAGTCACCTTAGTCGCCTCTTACGACAGGTAGAAGGTACCCTGGGTCTATTCTACAATTGTGGCCCCGAACCCAGAGGGGGAAATAACATTATATATATAACGAATGTGTTAATTTAATATACTGGTTAGCATAAATAATGAATTAATATTAATTATAGTTATGTACGACCTGTTTCATTGATCATTTATATTTACTTCAGAATTCTATTATATATATAATTCAATATTCTCTAGCACATAGCTAAAGAAAGTAGTTGTTTTCAATAGGATCTACAAGATTTTATGCATTTTAAAGTTTTGGATCTTCTGGATCTTCTGGATAACTGTATGCCAAATGCTTTTATATATAATATGTTCAAATTAAACAAATATAAATAGTAGACTAGTAAATAGTAGGTTTGTGTATTCTAAGAATGAGTTCCGTCAAAAACTAATGTCATAAAACGTCACTGCACGTGTGGGAATTTTAATATTTTAAATTCAAGTATAAATGATCGATGAAACAGGTCGTACACCACTCTGAAGATCCTCAGTAAAGGTGAAAGAACTTGTACAACTTCTAAGTGGTTCATTTCCGTGTGTATGTCCAGATATAGAACCTGGTAAGTGTATCTATATTAGGCAAATTATTTTGCAAAAGGAAGTATAAATATCGATGCAAATTATAATGCAAATGGAAGAAATGAAAATTTTAAACTTAGAATTACCCTACGCAAAAACTACATAACTTAATCTAAAAACATGGGACTTAGCCTCTTGAACAATGTTTACTTAAATTTAAAATGTTTGAGATTAATTGAGAATTTCGACGAAAAACACTTAATACCGTAGTTAATTTTACATTTAAAACGCTTCCCTTTGGGATTCCACTTATATCTCACAATTTAATTAATTTTCTTGATGTTTTAATAATTAAATTTAAAATGTTATCAGTAATTATTAGCGGAGCTGCTCGTACTTTGAACGCTATAGCTGAACTCTCTTGCATTATCATTCGTAACCACGGATATGCTGTATATAAAATAGTTACACTTCCTTGGATATGATCTTCTTGCTTTACTTTTGTTATTTAATCTGGCCAATCAGATTAATGGCTATGATTTTATTTATTGAACTTTATGTTTAAACTCTATAATTTGAAATATATTTGATTTAACTTTGAATTCTAAGCTTATTACACTGATCACATTCACTTGTGGTTGACTAATTTCAGAATTTAAAATAGGCGTCACCTCTACATTATGGTCTGCTCCGAGAATCAAAACTCTCAAACCTTTTTTCTGTCCCTATACTTTCGCCATAGACATAGCTTATGTGTGTTTGATATTATATAAATTTTGTTGCGACTTGTCTATTGCAATCATGCTAAATATAGAATTTTGCGCCGGTAGATATAAAGGAATTAGATTCTGACCTATCAGATGCGTAGGCTTTGTGTATACTACATACGATAGGTGCATGCGTGCAATGTTACTATAGTGAATACGATATATATTGATCACTAATTTAATATAAATATATAATTTGCCCCGCTTTCCAGGGGCTTGAACCAGGGATCCCTCGTTCGATACTCACATGAGGACTTTTTTAATAAGGTAGGCAACACAACACATACCATGGAGGTTGGAGCTGTAAACGCCATCTATCAGGTAGTAGCTGAATTAATTTAGTAGGTAGGTACTGTGCATGATAATTGATGGGTGCTGATGTCACATCCGCATTCACATTTCTGTCCCATTTCCCGAAATTTACCCTCATATCGCCGTAATAGATCAATAGCAGTGTGGTTTTGGTGGCGTAAAATTAATATCTGCAGTTTGCCAGATCATCACTAGTATATTAACTTATCATTATTTGGCATTGATATGCAAACTAGCATCAACTATATCTTAAATACAATATCGCAAAACAGTTTTATTAAATTACTCAGCGTGGCTGCGAAGCAAACTCGAAATAAAAGTATTGAATACAAATGAGTCACCAGAGCCAAGAGAAACCGTCTGTCCCCTTTCTAAGAATCTCATAAACACATTTCACAATCTAATAACATCTAAATTACGAAAGATACTGCCCATTATTAATAATATAATTTCATCTATTTGTGTTCTTGTTATAGGCACTTTGGCAGATAACTTTGAAATTATGCCTAATCCTCTCGTTTAATTATTGTTGAAGACTTTCCACTCTGCTACAGAGTTCTGAAATGACTCAAGCGCAATAAAAATCTAATCTCCGATTTAATGTTCCCAAATTACTGGGTAGTAAATGAAGAGTGGAAGGTAAATATAATCGTACGTACACTTGAGGTTAAATTGGAATTTAATAGGCTTATAATTAAATAAAAGTCCAAATCACACTGACCGAATAGAGTGCAGCACAGGAATTCATTTAATTCGTCTTGAATTGAATTTCCCATAAGGTTTTCCGGGACGACTGCAGTCGAGTGCAAATTCATTACTTTTAAGTAGGTGGTGTGTGTTTAAAGGAAATTTTAAAGCTCACACGGACGTAAGCCCAGGAAGATGGATTATCCGAAGTATAATATATGAGACTAATTACACCGCTATGCGGCTGCTAGGCATTACTCGTGGTTAGGTTTTGAATTTTATCTTAATGGAATCTTCTAAATTTGTAAATGTAGGTACTCTTCGCTATACATTTGATAATAATACATTGCCTTTAGGTTCAGAAATTTTAAGAAAAATTTGTTTTAACTACACAAGAACTACATTCTAATCAACAATCATTTAAAATTGAATTTTTATTTTGTAAAAAATATTTACTCTTATGTACCTCAAAGATTAGGGGAATTTTATATCAACTCTCATCTAAAATGTAAATGCAAGAAAAAGAAAATACCTAATAGGTTAACCCTTCGGAAATAATTATATTGGAATTTTCAAGTAATAATTTAATTTTTAAATATTAAATTACCTTATTTTATTAATTGTAATCATATTTAACGACTGGTTATTTTCACTAAGTTAATTTGGTTATCCGATGTTATTTATATTCTGTGGACCTACTTCCATATCTATCTCTTTGCATATATGTATCACGGTATCCGCAACCTACTCACTTTGTTGCCGTTTATTTCAAATTCTTTTATTTTATGATTTTATCTCTTATTTTCCTCCTCCAATTTTGAAATACTATTCTAGGTATCCTTTAAAGTTGATGATGTTTTTACGGTATACAAAAGAGATAAAAATTAATTTTGTATTGTGATTTTGATCTCAACTAAAAGTAATCTGCGGCGACGATCGGCTGGCCCTTCCTTATACAGGGTGTTTCTGAATTGCTGCGAAGGATTTTAAGAGATTTGCAGTTGCTTTCCGATTATTTTTCCCATTCTAGGGTGTCTACAGGACATATCGAAGAATTCTCTAGATATCTGTATGAGTACTATGAATGGTCCAAATATTCTCATGTTCTCATATTCTAAACGGGGCCAGAGGGCGTATATCCTTTAGTTAGGGTTCCAAATGGAAGAGACTTCACCCCTGGGCGATTGTTTCTGGCACCTCCAGATAGGGAATTTTCAGTATATTGTGCAAAATCGCTCCTGAGGATCCCGTAACACTGCCCAGTCCTTAAAGCTGTTGCTCTCCAATGGCTTTTTACTGATCTCCTCCAGTTGGCGACAGTTGTATGAACTCATCGTTTCGACATGGACGACCTTAGGCTTAGCCCGCGGAGATAGCTTTTTTCTTTACGATGAAATGTGGTTTTTCCGATGGTCCTTGTAATTTTGCGCTCAGTCCTTTCTTTTTGGGGTTGGTACAGCCAGGCAACTTCTCCTTCATTGTAGGTGTAAGGTGTATAGCCGGTTTCACATAACATTGTGGTGTAACTGCAATCGCTCTTCCAGGTTGAAGCCGTATTCATGGAGTACAACATTTCACCTATCCTATTCCCTGGAGATTCTCCAGACATTAAGTCAATAGGTAGCGTCATCTCTCCGTCCAGTTATCAACATTGAAGGCGTTGACTTATGTTGGGAACTTCTGTAGGCCAATAAGAAAAGTGGTACCAACTTATTGAGATGTACCAACAAACATCGAGAGGTTGGTGGTCCTGTTATGCCTCCGTACCATGTCATCAGACTGGAGATATAGATTTGTGGTTTGGGTCTTCTTGATTCCTAGCAGGGTTAAGGTTCCATCTTTGATCCGTATGAATTTACAAGGGTACCCCATGTGTGGCGATGACGTTTTCCAGCAGAGTTTCCGCTGGAGTTATCGCTTCTTAATTGGGTAGTGGTACTACCTCCGGTCATTTGTAAAAGTAACCACCATCAGATATTTTTTACCGGAGTCGGCTGTTGGGAAATGCCCTGCAATATCCACGGCCACTCTTTCCCATGACGCATCAGAAATAAACTGCATAATTTTCCTTCGGGGCCGTGTCTTAGGCCCCATTCTATATATAGAATTATGTATGTGAATATATATGTGCATATATTCACATTCGCATTCTTCAATACTTTTACGACTGTTTATCCAGTAGCAGTTTATTCCTACTTTGGCTAGTGTCTTGTTTACTCCAAAATGATCACTCGATTTAGCTAAAAAAACAATAGGTTTCTTCTATTATCCCAAATCTATTATTGTGCCAAATCTTCAAACGTCACAAATATTGCAAACAGCTTTTGCAACTACTTCCCGATAAGCTGGAGACTAGAATGAGCTAGGCTTTGAACTGAGCTAGAATTTGAGAGGTGTCCATGTATGAAGGTGAGAGGTGTATTTGTATTTGAGAGGTGTTCTGGTGACACTACAATTTATTTTTTTTTAACAATAACAGTCTGCAGCTCATAATCCAACAGCCGTTAGATTTAGAAAAAAAACATGTTAATACCTTGACATGTTAAAAATTGATTGTTTTATTGTTTCCTACATTTCATATTTCAAAATTATTTCATATATGCAAAGGATTTAGAAGAGAAATCTGAAAACAAACTGCAATTTTGCAATATGCCGGGCGTTACATAGTATATTCAATAAAATGGTAACTACAACATATTTACCAAATTTCTTGCGTGTGCTACTTTTTTCGAGGTTCGTATACTATTAGGCTTATCTTTATTTCAATATAGATGTATAAAATATACTTTCTTATACCTTCATAAATAAACATTCAATACTAAGAAAATATAAAGGCAGGTTGGGATATTTCACCGTTCATTGCTAAATTTACACTTTAGTTTTATAATTTGAACATGTGTTCGTTTTCTCAGACAATATCATTATTGGGTTTGTATCTACTTTATGGTATGGGCCGCCAACAATAAACATTTATTTTAGCTTTATAGCCCGCCGATATATCTCTATGGCTATATCTTTATTCCTCGAGACTGTTTTTTGTTAACTTGAGTTATTTTACGTTAGAGTGAACTACAATATGTTCTTACGTCCCTTTCTTTTATTTATATGTACTGTGCCACATTTGCGATTGTAATCGCTACCCAGGGTGCAGTTTTCTAATTTTCCAGGATATATCCGTATATTGTTCTGAAGTTTTTATACCTTCCGGTCGTATGTTTTATGTGACCGGAATAAAAAGCGCAGTTAGGGGAATTATTGTTTCCTTTTTTAGAAGTCACGGGGTTAAGAGTTTGGTTCTTCCAAGTTAAGATAGTTCTACGATAGACAAAGACTAAGATAGACAAAGTTCTACAACTATCAATTACGTGAATATTTTCATCCTTATTATAACACATAAAATAACTAAAAAATTATAAAATGTAAAGCATTCTATGAACTATTTATCATTTAATATATTTACTATTTAGTATTTAATGTAAAAAAAATGAACCTAGAACTTATAAATCTAAACCAGGTTACAAATTTATGAATTAGGATTAGGTTGAGATAAGGATCATGTGATCAAAGTTAGTTAGGATGAGTTAGGATTTACGAATGTATTGTTAACCCAGTCAATCGGTATTCAAAAGTGGCGTTTTCGTAACAAAATTGCAATATGCTGTGATAACTTACATCCGTTAAGTCCAATT
Organism: Tetropium fuscum; assembly: GCA_964058915.1. Lineage (NCBI taxonomy): Eukaryota > Metazoa > Arthropoda > Insecta > Coleoptera > Cerambycidae > Tetropium > Tetropium fuscum. Next base: position 1,015 of record CAXKVY010012674.1, on the reverse strand, counting down.
ATAGGGATCTCCAGAAATATAATACAGTAAATACATTTAAGTTCTAAGTAGTTGTTGTATTGAGGGATACGATGTTTGTTCCAAAAGTGTTCAAGTGAACTAATTTTGTTAATAGGTATATATTAATATATTGTTATACTTAATGCTTGTATTTGCTATTATATATTAATATATTGTTATACTTGTATAATGCTTGTATTTACTATTTAGTATTTAATGTAAAAAAACAAAATATGAACCTAGAACTTATAAATCTAAACCAGGTTACAAATTTATGAATTCGGATCAAGTTGGAATAAGGTTTTGTTAACTCAGTCAATCGGTACTCAAAAGTGGCGTTTTCATAACAAAATTGCAGAAGTTATTTTCTAGACGATTCTATATGTTTTTGGAATATTAATTTCCAGTTTACTGTCTTATACGAGGTAGGATTTATAACAAAAATTGCAAAAATACTCAAAATGTTCGCACTTTTTTCAGAGTTTCGCTTATATCTAAAAAAATATACATTTTTCGAAGATGGCCGTTCTACATAAATATAATCAAAGTACAAATTTCCTACAAATTGCACTATTCATCTTTGATTATCTGAGGAGCCGTATTGTCAGAGCGCGCTGAAGAACAGAATTTTTTTGCCCTTCTACGGAAATGTCAAAAACGCTCACTCCCACCCCCTACAACTCAAAAAATATACATGTAATCAACAAAAACCCTTATACCACGTGAGAGTACATTAAATTCGCTCTTCTAATAGATGGCGGCGCATTATTCCCTTATGTCGCGTCATCATGCTAATACATGGATAGTGCGGACGTCAGAATCCCTGGCTTCGGCTCAAGTGTCGCAATTTTGGGGGAAGATATTGACTATCTCGTCATAATGATGAGTCTCCTAACGCCACCTAATGTATATTTTCTGAAGCCAGTGAGAAGTAAATCCCCTCAGCTTCTCTATCGTCCAGGAAGTGCAGTGGAAAAGAGTGTTGCCAACCATATATTCTTCCTCCACGCAATGA
>CAXKVY010012673.1:0-22178 GCA_964058915.1 Tetropium fuscum | reverse complement strand
CAAATACAGAGAGAAACCTTTTTATATGTACACATGTATTAATCGTATATTTCGTAAACGGAATACAATTTCAAGAATTATTGTTTTTATTGTGTTTCTTATGGAGGGAAATGGCATATGACTGCGTTGGCTGGTTTCCTAGACGCTATGGACCCATCTAACGAAATGAAGTATCTTTCTCCTGTGATTAACATATTTTTTTCGCCATATATTAGGGATATTATTGTTATTTTTTAGAATACATTAAAATTAAATATATTTGTCGATACTTGGGTTATTTCAGAGTCAATTGTCGACATGATTTCAAGTATTAAGATTTTTATGTGGCAAATATAAAATACGTACATACATAAATACATACATACATAAATACATACATAAATATAAAATATCTATTTCATCATAATTCTTTATTTGATGAGTTAAAGGAATTTTTGAAAAATATTACAAGGAATGTGTCACTATTCACTCTCTATGTTACTCAAAAAAATATTATCTATGCTTAAGATTTGTGTGTACTAAAAGGTAGTTGCAAAGGTTAGTGTACATACTAGTTAGTGTATAGTACATACATAGTGTACATATTCTGTGGAAGCCTTTGGCGATGTCCAGGAAGATGCCCCTTTGACCTCGGTTAAATCCCTCGGTGACGTACTCCGCTAGCCGCAGCACTTGGAGCTCCGTTCTGAACCGTTGAATGAATTCAATCAACGTCTGAACGCAAACTGCTCGTCTGGGATGGCTTCTAGCTCCTCTGATTTCTCCTGAATCATGTCCACGATGTCATTTTCGACAATTTTGCTAATCGCTGACAGTAGGCTGATCGGCACGTAGCTTAGGGGGAAGAGGTGATTCTTGCCCCAAAATCCTGTCTTCATATGAATATGCACTTCATATTTATATTCACTTTGTTCACCGATGCGTTCTGTTGACATCCAAGTATGGAGATAACTAATTTTTAGAGAAGGGGTCCCGAACCTTGTCATTGTGTGAGCTACTTTAGAAATTTTCAAATAGAGAGTGAGCTACATAAACCTGTTTAATGATGTAATAACTATTTTCGAAGTTTTAATTTTACTATATCGATACATATGATGTACATATTGTACATACAATATACGTTGTAATGGCATACCGACATTTACTCATATATATTTATACAAAAATAATCACAATTTTGGAGCAACAGCTCGTCGTGCATTTTAAAAAATAAAAATCAGGTTGATTTATAGTAAAGTTCGACTTAATAAGAATGCTTGCGCATTGTGCAAGGAAGCGTAATGAGAATTTATCACATTTACGGAAATTTTATGACATATCTACAGTATGAGCTACCGAATTCACCACGCGAGCTACCGATCGACGGGTTGGCGACCCCTGGTATAGAGAGACGCAGATGGTTTCCGACAGAGCCACTTTTGTTTATAGTTACTATGAATTAAACGAGGGAATTTTTTGAAGGAAGTAATATTATTACTAATAGATAAGAATTGCTGACGAAACACAGTTTATATATACGTAGAGTATTATCCCGGTAAGCCGTATGAAGAGTTTTTAAATATCATAAATTATTAAAGAATTTGGGTAGCAGATTTGCATTGTTATTATTGACGTCATCATCGGTTCACGTCCTAAGATAAAAACAAATTTATGATATGAATATATTTGATTTATGACTTGAAATTAATTATTGAGCAATAATGTTTGTTTTACCTTTTCTAAGGTAAATTATTAATTGTTTACTGGATGTACCTATTATATACCATTGTGTTGATATTTTATTCTACAATGCAATGTATGTTATGTTTTGCCCAACGAACACAAATTACCGTGTTATAACCAAATTACACTAAACCGATATAGCAGAAGAATACTGTATAGTAGGTAGTCACTGACGCATTATATTATTATGTACCTTAACAATATTATTACTATAATTCAAAGATTTACAATACCTCATTAGATTAAAACAAAACAATAATTTTGAAATTGACGTTGTTTTATTGTACGTATATCTAGATAGGGAAAATGTGAATTAATAAATTAATTAATAAAAAATGTGTATTAAGGGATCACATATATGTTACGACCTATCATTGGTATTTATAACGTATTTAATATTTAATTAGGAAGCATGGTTCTTCACGTGAACGTTATATAAACTTTACAACTCAATAAACAACAGTTACAAACTGTATTGCTCTCAATAAGTACAGTTCATCTCTTAAATATAAGAAATGAAAAATATCACAGGACGCCGACACTCATTGCATGTTAGATAAAGAGCACTGCAAGCACTTCGTATGTGAGATAAAGATAAACAATGCTTCAGCTGTTGAACAAACATACATATATTTTAATTATTTACAATTTAATTCCATAAATATGTAGACACCTAATGTTTCATATGTTGACAATTATATATGCTTAAATGATTTTAGCAGGTATTAAAAGGACCATTTATTTTCAAACCTTTCCTTGTCTCATCGATGTAAACAACAATAAACACTTTTAGTTCTATTTTACTGTCTTGTTGCTTTAAGATGTTAAGAGTTTGCATAAGATATCATTATTTACATCATATACATCATATTAGGGACGAGATTTGAGACAGAGAATGGCTACTGCATATCTTTCTACTCTATTATTGAGTTGCGTATCGCATATTTTCCACAAGACGGACAACGCTTGTCGAAAAAATTAAGTCAAGTGTTTTGGGTCATGGACGTCGGACTTTGACGGCACGTGCCAGATAAACGACTGACCTGACGGTAATATCGAATAGGTACTTAGGTATATAATTTTCAGAACGCCTCAGATGTCGCATGTTTGCGATTTTGTTTATTATTGTTTAGTACTGTATGTATGATTAACTTTCTGGTATAAAACAGATCGATCTACTCGTAATACAGCTTGACTAATTACAATATAGAGAGAGTCTCACTAATCCGGCGCTAATAAAAACCATATAACTGGATAACCGGATAATAACTGGATAATCCGGATAACTGGAATGTTCGCATTACTGGATTGAACAAGAAACTATATACGAGAGAGATTTCACTAGTACTGACGAGATCCATATACACGATATATATATATATATATATATATATATATATATATATATATATATATATATATATATATATATATATATATATATATATATATATATATATATATATATATATAAAAGAAATAGCGTTAAGGCAAAAAAAATAAAATCCTTGAAATTGTGAGCAAAATCGGATTCAAATAGGGAATTATATATTATCTAATATAAACTAATAAATAATTATTATTAACGAAAATCTCCCGTTCGATCTTCGAGTAATTATAAAATAAATTAAATTGGCTGTGTGCAGTACTGACGTTTAGTAAGAAATAAAAACATGCACGGGGCATTAGAAATATGGTTTTTATGCGCCCCGCGTTTTTATTTCTTACCAAACGTCAGAATCTCAGGCATGTCCAGGTTTGTGTCCTAATAATGTTGTAGTTAATGTTGTAACTATTTTTATTTTGTAGTTTTTAGTTTTTTTAAGTTTCACTGTCCAAGTGTCCACCTCCTGCATTCATATTCATCATCAAAGTATAATGTATGGGACTCGTTAAAAGCAACCAAATGAGCCCAGTAACCTAAAACAAACCCAAGTACCAAGTTTGAGACAAATCGGTTTATAAATATGAAAGTCCGCCATTTTGTAATAAAAAAATATCAAATTGTATTGTCACCGGAACACAATACATATACCAAATTTAAAGTCTCTAGTTCATCGGGAAATGTTTGAAAAAGCAGGTTAAAACAAATATATAAATATAAGAAATGGAGCGAAATAAAACCGTTTAAAAATCGAAACATCGACTTGTAAAGAAGAAGAATGAGATTACACATAAGGCTGGTTCATGATGGATGTTAACTTAAACTTATGCTGTAACCGTTAAAATTGAGACAATACACCAATCAATACCTCGGTTCACGATAAAGGGAATAAGATGCCGTTAACTTAATAGTTGGCGATACTTTATTTTCTACGGAATAGGGATAAGTTCGACCAATCACGTTATTTCATGCAGGTGGAAACGCTCAGCTGTTATTTGTTATTTATAACTCTTGTCAGCTGCTTTTACTTTTATGTGGTTCTTTATTTTCCAATATTGTTTATTGTTTTTGAAATTAAATTTTATAAGCTAATACAATGTACTGACTGCGATATATATAAAATTACAAGGCCAGTCAATGTCACGATGTCACTTTTTAAAGTTAACGGAATAAGTTAACATCCATCATGAACCAGCCAACGTGAACCATGTCACAATAAGTTAACGGAATAAGTTTACAGCATAAGTTACCGGAATAAGTTAACATCCATCATGAACCCGCTTTTAGAGGGGGTATTTCTTTACGAGTAATACAGAATTCATGACTCTTCGTAAGTACGTAAATTCTGCGTACTGAACAATTTTTTTTTTATTAAATTCACGCGGACGAACTCGCGCATAACAGCTAGTCTGCAATATATATTCGTAAATACTAACCGCATCAAAAATAACGTTAATAAGATGATCCTAAATCGTAACTTATTTAATTTGAGATTTGCGAGTTCTGGATGTATACTTTGTATTTTACATTAAATATCCAAATCTGCGAGGAGTATCTTATAGAATGTTTCACATTTTATGTTTCGTTAGTTTCTTTTAGATTTTAAACTAAATTTAATGGCGAGAGCAAAACTGAAAAATTTGTCAGAAAAACTGATAATAATTGGAATACATAAATAATTAGAATATAACATAAAAAATTGTAACATATTGAAAATGTCCCATTTCTGCTTCAACTTGGTCCTCAGATTGAAGATTTTTTAACAAAACCATTGAATAAAGGAATCCACACTTACTACACATTTTAGCAAAATTAAAAATATTGCGGATAAATGGAGGACAAAAATTGGATCAGTGAAAACAAAGTAATTATTATATTATAAAGTGAGGTGCTTACTTGACTTACCTAGCAATGGCGAAAATACGAAAATCGCAATAACTTACGCATTGTACACATATACGCTCGTATTCAATATTCTGACGGGTATAAATACATATACCAAGTACAAGGCAACATTATCCTTTGCAGATATATTAACAAAATCGTGACTAAAGTGACTAAAGTATTTAATGATTAGGTACATGAAACAAGAATAAATAAAACAAGAAGCTATCAAACATGCAAGCATGTCTGATCAGTTTGACTAATATGTGATTTTATTGTAAATTATACTGAATGTTTAATTGTTTTAATCAAAATGTTCCGAAACTCCTGTGACCATTATTTGCGCTTTAAAATTCAAAGTAATGACCTCTGTACAACAAAATTTAAAATGAATTCTTCTGGATAACTGTATGCCTAATGCTTTTATATATAATATGTTCAAATAGAACACATATAACTGGTAGACTAGGTTTGTGTATTTTGAAAATTTGAATTCCGTCAAAAACTAATGTCATAAAATGTCACTGCAAATGTTGGAGTATTAATATTTTAAATTCAAGTATAAATGACCAATGGAACAAATCGTACATCACTCTGAAGATCCTCAATGAAGGTGAAAGAACTTGTACAACTTCTAAGTGGTTCGTTTCCGTGTGTATGTCCAGATATACAACTGGTAACTGTGTCTTCCTTATTATTCGTCTATTTGCCTATTTCTCTATGTAATGAAATGCTACAAACCCAAGATTACTTACTCTTCACAATATATATATATATATATATATATATATATATATATATATATATATATATATATATATATATATATATATATATATATATATATATATATATACATATATATATATATATATATATATATATATATATGTATATATATATATATATATATATATATATATATATATATATATATATATATATATATATATATATATATATATATATATATATTGTGAAGAGAAGTTGAAGCAGAAATGGGACATTTTCAATATGTTACAATTTTTTATGTTATATTCTAATTATTTATGTATTCCAATTATTATCAGTTTTTCTGACAAATTTTTCAGTTTTGCTCTCGCCATTAAATTTAGTTTAAAATCTAAAAGAAACTAACGAAACATAAAATGTGAAACATTCTATAAGATACTCCTCGCAGATTTGGATATTTAATGTAAAATACAAAGTATACATCCAGAACTCGCAAATCTCAAATTAAATAAGTTACGATTTAGGATCATCTTATTAACGTTATTTTTGATGCGGTTAGTATTTACGAATATATATTGCAGACTAGCTGTTATGCGCGAGTTCGTCCGCGTGAATTTAATAAAAAAAAATTGTTCAGTACGCAGAATTTACGTACTTACGAAGAGTCATGAATTCTGTATTACTCGTAAAGAAATACCCCCTCTAAAAGCGGGTTCATGATGGATGTTAACTTATTCCGGTAACTTATGCTGTAAACTTATTCCGTTAACTTATTGTGACATGGTTCACGTTGGCTGGTTCATGATGGATGTTAACTTATTCCGTTAACTTTAAAAAGTGACATCGTGACATTGACTGGCCTTGTAATTTTATATATATCGCAGTCAGTACATTGTATTAGCTTATAAAATTTAATTTCAAAAACAATAAACAATATTGGAAAATAAAGAACCACATAAAAGTAAAAGCAGCTGACAAGAGTTATAAATAACAAATAACAGCTGAGCGTTTCCACCTGCATGAAATAACGTGATTGGTCGAACTTATCCCTATTCCGTAGAAAATAAAGTATCGCCAACTATTAAGTTAACGGCATCTTATTCCCTTTATCGTGAACCGAGGTATTGACTGGTGTATTGTCTCAATTTTAACGGTTACAGCATAAGTTTAAGTTAACATCCATCATGAACCAGCCTTATGTGTAATCTCATTCTTCTTCTTTACAAGTCGATGTTTCGATTTTTAAACGGTTTTATTTCGCTCCATTTCTTATATTTATATATTTGTTTTAACCTGCTTTTTCAAACATTTCCCGATGAACTAGAGACTTTAAATTTGGTATATGTATTGTGTTCCGGTGACAATACAATTTGATATTTTTTTATTACAAAATGGCGGACTTTCATATTTATAAACCGATTTGTCTCAAACTTGGTACTTGGGTTTGTTTTAGGTTACTGGGCTCATTTGGTTGCTTTTAACGAGTCCCATACATTATACTTTGATGATGAATATGAATGCAGGAGGTGGACACTTGGACAGTGAAACTTAAAAAAACTAAAAACTACAAAATAAAAATAGTTAAAAAAAACTTTTAAAAACGGTTTTATTTTAAATCATCGGTTGTACGACATTAAAACTACAACATTATTAGGACACAAACCTGGACATGCCTGAGATTCTGACGTTTGGTAAGAAATAAAAACGCGGGGCGCATAAAAACCATATTTCTAATGCCCCGTGCATGTTTTTATTTCTGACTAAACGTCAGTACTGCACACAGCCAATTTAATTTATTTTATAATTACTCGAAGATCGAACGGGAGATTTTCGTTATTAATAATTATTTATTAGTTTATATTAGATAATATATAATTCCCTATTTGAATCCGATTTTGCTCACAATTTCAAGGATTTTATTTTTTTTGCCTTAACGCTATTTCTTTTCTATAATAAAAGTAGCCTAAGTTACTCCATATAACAACAGCGAAGGTGATCCGCCAGGGAAGGTCACGTATTATTTATTTTAAGGATTTTAGGATTTTAATTTTTTGCGCGGAACCCTGATTCTTTTTTTAAAATAGTACCCTCCGTCAAAATCGGTCCAGCCGCTTCGGAAATCAGCCGGAACAAACAGACAGACGGACAAAATTTTTAAAAATTGTTTTTTTTTGTTATAAGTACGCTGGCGGCCATTTGAAAGTGCACGATTTTTTTTGATATTGTAATGTGATCTTTTTATATTTCATTTTGACACTTATTTGAAACTTCAAACAATTACTTCCGTAATTTACAAACCACTTTATTAGTTTTCAAGTTTTAAAATGCCGCAGTTATCTGAACCTGAAAAAATGCGAGCTGTTACATTGCTTGAAAATGATTGGTCATTACAGGCAATTGCAGATGAGCTAAATGTGAGTAAGAGTTGTATATTCAAGCTCAAACAAAAATGGAATGCAGTAGGAAACGTTCGCTACGTCCACGGCGGAGGGCGTCGTAAAATAAGCACTGTGGAGCAAGACAACCTCTTCCTAGACCATCTTAGAACGAATCCCTTTGAAACAGCAGTGACGGTCTGTTTCGAAACGGAGTTTCCTGGATCTGTGAGGTCTGCAAGGCGGCGGGTGAAGGGTTCAGAGTTACGAAATTATGCGGCAGCAAAGAAGGTATTTTTGGAGCCAAGGCATAAAGAACAATGTCTTAATTTTGCGAACCAGTTTGTCGGTAGGCCCGACGACTTTTGGAATAATGTCATATTTTCCGACGAAAAGGTCTTTCAGTCATGTCATGATGGTTCCATCCGCGTCTACTGACCTCAGAATTCGAGGTATGAAGAGAGGTATATTAAACCTACCGATCGGAGTGGACGTTTTTCCATCAATGTTTGGGCATGGATAAGTTCCCTAAGCCCCGGTGTTTGCTAGAGGATAGGAGAGCGCCTTACCGGACAGAGTTACATACGCATATTGGACAATATTATGCTGCCGTCCGTCACTATGTTGTATCCTCAGAATTTGATTTTCCAGCAAGATAATTGCTCAATTCATACATCAAGAATTGTAACTAACTGGATTAATGAACACAACATAAATGTGCTACCTTGGCCCTCAAAGTCGCCCGACCTAAACCCAATTGAACATGCATGGTCGATGATTGTTAAGAATATTTATAATAGACCTGGTAATAGACATTTCTGCCCAGCAAATGCCGAAGAATTGTGGGGAGCAATTGAAAATGCTTGGGACAATATCAACGTAGATTACACGAGAACACTTGTTTCATCAATGAGACGTCGATTGCAAGGTGTAATAGACTCAAATAGCGCCTGGACGAAATATTAATTTTATACAGACCTACTCGCGTTGGAGTTTTGTAGTTTTAAGTTACTTAATTTTTATAATTTAGTTTATTTTGAACATTTTTGGGACGTTCTTTGTTAATTTGGATTTTTTTTGATAAAATAATAATACACTTTTTAATTTTGATAAGTAATAATTAGACAATTGTGAATGTCATAATGACACATCACATGAACCTCAAATTTCAAAGTCAGTTTTACAAAGATCAAATATAACGAAAACTGATATAAGAGTCGTGCACTTTCAAATGGCCGGCAGTATACCTACCGTATTAGTAAAAAGTATATATTAGTAAAAATCGGTAATTTTGGTATTACAAAGAGAGCCTTGAAGTAGAAAATAGTAGTAGAAAATATTCATAACTGTATGATTTGTTGTAGTGATGTTTTTTTATAATTTTAAAATAAACTATTTTGTGCCAGATCTGCATGGTCATCATAATGAACATAATTCATAGTCAACATAGTAGTAGAATTCATAGTCAACATAATGAACTAATGAATGAAAAGATTCATTCATAACTGTATGATTCGTTGTAATGTTTTTTTATAATTATAAAATTAAAAACTATTTTGTGCCAGACCTTACGTGCATTGAACATTTCGGTCACCCGGACAGACGGACGGTCGGACATTTTGAAATTTGTTTAAAATGGTACACAATGGTACAATAATTTTTGCTCTCGGACGAAAATTGGCGAATTTAGATAATTTTAATTCATTACCTAATGGTCAACTGTGCTGCAATGTTTTTCGATTGCGGCTTCCAAATCCGGGGCCAATTGTTTATGAAAATTAAATCTATAATACACCATAGAGCACAATTAAACAACCTTCAGAAGTTGGCTATTGAGAATATTCGAGTAACTGAGTGCCAACTTATTCGCATATTGATGTCTGATTTGAACCTAAAACGCTTCGACTGCAGTTTAAAATATTTGCTGCACAATTCCAGTATTGATTGACATCAAGAATTTTGCAGAAATTGAATATGATACTCGTTGAGCACAATTGAAAAATGACAACACAGTGTCAACCTGGCACCCGGTTTTGTTTTATTTTTTATTAATATGCAGTCGAGCATATTGGACATATAGCAGCAAATAAGCACAATTCTAGTGTGCTAGAATTGCGTCAGATAAAAACAAATAAAACCGTTAATACAGTTTTCACTTAAAAAATGCTAGAACATACCGGAGTACGAAATATTATTTGTAAATGTTTCAGTGTTACATATTGTCTGTTACTACCATGTAACTGTTGTATTTTGTACCGCTCATCTTGTATATTGTTGTTATGTTTAACTGGTGGGCTTGTTCGAATTCCAATGGTTTTAATATCTTCAATAGTTATACCGTCTTGACGGAGTCCTCGCAGGACGAATGCGTGGGTCTTACTTCTATTGGGGGTGAATGTATGATATGCTTACCTTTCTTAAAAGTTTCCATGGATGTGTGCCAGTCTTCTAATGTTTCGGTATATAAAATGGTCGTATTAATTGCTTGTTTCCAGTGGAATTTGCATTTCAGGTTGATTTTTAAGTATTTGGTCATCCGCTTGTGGTTGTCGAAGGTCCCATGAATAATGATAGGGGCGGTTTGACTTCTTTTGGCTCGATTTCTGCTTCCTCGGGCTCCGTATATTGGCTAGTTTGGCCGGTGGGGGTCTCAGGTATTTGGTTATTGTTGGTTTTGCCTGCCGTGTTCAGGCTTTGGAACTTGTTTTGCGTTTTTATTTCCGCAGCGGATTTTGTAGCTGTGATGTTTGGTTTCTTGGTTGTTGAAAGGTGTGTGTGTGAAAGACGTACCTTGCTCAGTGATACGTCTCTTATTTGCAAGATTGCACACATCTTCACATCTGCACGTACGTCAAAATTTTTGTGGGTGTTGATTGATTTTAATTTGCTTTTTTTACTGATTTTCCCGGGTTTTGGGCGTGTATTCGATGCCGCACTGGCGAATGAGCTTGAATACACTGTTTCTACCACAATAAGGGTATTTGAAATGCTTTAAAAACGCGCTTTACCCGACTTTACCCACAGGGACGTGACGGCGCAGTCTCATTCAACAGCCACAAAAATAAAAGTGCAGAGCGCGCTTAAAGAAGTTTTTACTCGAGCCGACTTTACCCGAAGGAGCGTTACATAGCTGAGCGTGACACGTAATGCGTGACGGCCAACTCTCATTCAACACCCACATAAATAAAAGTGCAGAGCGCGCCTAAAGAAGTTTTCACTTCAAAAGTAGTAGTAAAAGTAGTTCAAAATAAGTAGTGTCCACTCGACTAATTAGGTTTACTATATACATCAGTGGCGGCTCCTCGAGGTGGGCAGGGTGGGCAGTGCCCACCCTAGGATTTAAGGTATAAATATAAAAGAAAAAACAATATTCAAAAAAATTTTTCAATCAAATGTTTATCATGCAGAATGTTCAATATGTTTTAACACAATAGCATAACATATTTTTAAAAGTCTTAAGTAAGATTATAAATAAAAAGTATATTATTAATCAGTAATTACATTCCGATTTAAATTTTGCGCGTTACGCACCCGAAATAAATTAGTAATAGGTAGGTACGATCTGTTTGCCCATAGCGCGAGGGAGACCTCCTAAACATCGCTATGGGCAAGCCCGTAGATGACAAGCAGGCCTGTATTAATTCGCGATATACGTTCGAGGTATACGCGGCGACGACTGTGCGAACGAAACGGTAAACGTATGGCTAGGTTGTATCCAGTCTGAGATGGGCTTGCCCGTAGGCTCAACTGCGCCGGTCGACCGTCACTTTTCTGAAGCGGCAAAGTAACTATTTGCTGAACTAATAATTTTTGTCTTAAAACTTAATAATAAATGTTAAATACCGCGGTTCTAGATGACATTTTATATCCATACAATTGAAGTGATACGTAATTATAATAATAAAAACTTTATTATTATAATTACCACTAAATTGTGCGGGATTTAAAATTTGATCTAGTATTAGAACCACGGTATTTTTTAATATTTATTAAAAACCAATTAATCGCAGTACCTATTTATTATAACCTACCTATAGGTTAGGCGAAATAATTAGTTTCCTAGAACTAATTATTTTGCATATCGATATACGAAAATAAGATCGCCATCCATTCTTTAGCTTTTCAGCTATGATTTTTATATAATTATGTAGGTATCTAGTAATTGCTAATCTAAAATCTAACAAGTAATAAAGCTAATAAGTAACGATACCCCATCTATCAAGTAAAGGGAAACATATTTTTTGATTTTTAGACTTCTTAAACCTGACTTGATTAGTGATTGGTGTTACAAAGTCATATGATTAAGGATTCAGATTTCACTGTTTCCTGTTTTCAGTTTAGAGTTTAGATCACAGTTGTATTGTGCAGATACAAGATACAATACCGGGTATAGTAGGTATGTGGATTTAGTTTTTCCTTCGATTTTTCGTCTTGCCGTTCGTGATTGGCGTGATTTGATTAGGTACCTACTTACCTTACATATTTAAATATTTCTTATCCTATTCGTAATATTCGTATTTTGTAATTTTTTGCGTTGTAATTTGCAGTTTAGATTTTGATGAAAAGCATTTATTCCCAGCCAGCTTGCAAATCTACTTTCCAAATATGATAATAAATTCAAAGAATTTTTGGATGAATCTACTGGTTTTAGTGGTCTGTCGAAAACCATTAAGAATTATTTAATGAACACTGAACTCTAATTTAAGTATTAATGAACTCTGAACCTCCCGTTGGTTCTTGCTAACTGTTTATTTTTGGAACGTTCTGATATACCTAAGAGCTGTTCTTTTTTTTCAAACACACAAACTACTCATATCATAAATTCAAGAAAAAGATTATTATTTTAAAATTCCAAAAGTAAATTGACAAACATACGTCCAAGGAAAATTAAAATTCGTTGAATCATTGATCGTAAATTCGACAAACGAAATACCTATTGATTTATAAAAGATATTTAACAATCTAATAAAATATATTTTGTTTATTTCAATTTATTTATAACATCAGTAATTCGTGAATAAATATTATTTCAAAATGGTTTGATACTTTTTCCAAAAATCATGTTTGTGAAACCCTGTAATTTTTTGTAAATGGATTTTTCATTGAAAATCTGAAGGGCCGGGAAAACGCGTGACCTTGAAAGTTTGAAAAATTTTAATTAATGCTTCGCCATTAATGGCTTCGTGGGCCAAATTTCATATCAATATTAAATTTGTCTGCCCTACCTGATGCTTTAGTTACGAGCCGCCACTGATTAACATAGGTATATACAGTTAATGAATATAAGACGAATGTATCTCTGAGTGTAGGTACCTACATAAACTACATAATATATTAATTATAATTAGTAAGTATATATTATGTAGGTACCTAAACTGTTCAATTTCATCAAGGGTTACGGCAATATTTAATTCATCGGATTATAAAGTTCATTCAGTTTTCCGTGTCGCAAACTGGCATGTCACATGTCACGTGCTAGCTAATTTAATTTAATTATGGTACCTACATCCTACATAATATATTATAATAAAGCAGATTAGACAAAAATATAAGTAAAACGTAGGTACCTACCTTCATCTTCATGAAAATAAATCAGTACATATGTAAGTAAAACTTACTTGGTATTGTTTATGAACATACTTTTATATACGCCACTGGTTCGTCTTTCATGGCCGCCGCACAGCAATTATTACCAGTGGCGTATTTATGTTTTTTACCGGGTTGTGTCTGAAATTTTTTTACAACAAAATTTACATCTGATATACTAGATCCATTTCTGAAAAACAGAATATAACGGTCATAATAAATAAATAAATAGGAAATAAATAATAAATAAAAACTTAGCCTCGTCCGTTACTTTGTAACAATACAATTTTAAATATGTAAATAAAACGAATGTTTGGCTTCGTTGTACCTAATTATGCTTGGTAGCAAATAAAAAGTAATTACTTAAATTATTTATAAGTAGGTACCTAAGTATATTTGGTTTAAAAAACATAATCCAGCCTTCCGGAGGGTCCGGACCCCCTTGTTCCCTCCGTAAGTACGCCATTGATTATCACAACAAATATTTTAACTTCTTTAAATACCAATTTGATTTTCATGTTCTGTAGGTATACCTACCTAATATTGTGGTTGTTACATAAGTCTGCAAAATACCCAATACCCGACATTACTATTTTTATTCTTGAAATGTATAACTTGGGTTTTCACATAGCGGTTATTTGCTCTTACAAAGAAACGGATGATCAGCTGTTTCACTGCTATATGACGATCGACGCAACGCGTCGTTGTCGTTAGATGCGTATTCATGTTCGTGTTCGTTGCCCCTCTCGCAATATACCGCGGAACGCCTCCTAGTGGCCCTGTCAGCAGCGCGCCAGAGGCAACGTCACCCCCCCTATATGTATATAAGCATTCACTTGAAAATTTGTTTCATTTCATTCTCTAGTATGTCAGAGATCGGAAAGTTTCAGGAGGTCGTTTAGCTGCATTATAAGTAAGCTAGGCCCTCAAATCGGGAGTTTGATTCTAGTCATCTTTAAGTAGTAGTGAGGTGATTAGTTCATCTTCATAAACAATACCAAAGGGATTACTTATTTATTTATGTGCTGTGATTTGTGCTACTTACTTGGCTGGATATAACTTTAGTGTGACTGATTGTGTGATAACTTTTATTAATTACTAGAACTTTAACGGCCTCAAAATTGCTATATTTAATTTCTCATCACGGAGCCCAAATACTAAAATGGTGGGCAGCAACGGCACTATGATTGCAATTCGTCTTGTTCGCAGCAAGCTGAGGAAAAGGGAGGAACACAGCAATAGCGTTCACCCTGTAGCAGATGTGGTTCTTCAAACAGCACCTGCAACTCAAATTACTACACAACCTTCAGCACCCCAGGTTCTTCAATCGGATCCCATATACCGAGGACCATTTCTATGGACACAACCCCCGCCCCCAACCCAACAGCAGTACCTGTACAATCACGAACAGGTATATTCACACATAATTTTAAATGCAAAACTATATCCTACGACCTAAGCGTTCTTGAAATGGAAATCTGTTAGGAAAATTAGAAATGTAACACGTAAACGTAACTGTTTTCAATTTATTAGATAGGTATTATACCTATGTGTAATAATTAACGTGGTGCAAAGTAAAATTGTAATACATCCATGCAGATTTGCGAATCTGCCTTTAAACACCCTAAATATATGCATACCTACTCTAAAATGAATACAATTGCAATTGTAAATAAAGCAAACTAACACCAGTCGTAAAAACCGTTATAATCCATAAAAGTATATCGAGGTCGAAAGTTTGTATGCTAATTTCAAATTTGCATTTGACTAGGTCAGACGTAAGGCGTTTTCTAATACGTTATTTATGTAGGTATCTTAGAAACTATTCTTTATCCTACCTACATTTAAATTGAAAGTTTAGCTGGCTAAATTTTAATAGTAATAGTTCATGCTTTGGACACAATAATTAATAGAAGCGTGAACTTAAACGTAAAAAAAAGCGTTTATTAGAAAATAAACTGTTGGATATTTTATGAAATATCCAACCTACCTAGTTTTGTTAGCATAATGTACTACCACGTAATTGAGTTTTCACTTTGAATAGGTATAATAACCTCGAATTATAAAATAAATAAGGAGAAAGTAGAGTATGCAGTTGCTCTATAAAAGAACAAAATTCTTAGTAGTCTCAGTACCTACCTACCTAGTACGTACATAGATTCAAACGGCGGTTATTCTAAAATAGAATATTATTTATTCACAAGGCCCGTTGTAGGCAACGAACCCATAACCGCTTTCATCTCTTTCTATTGAATAAGACGAAACAGATAGCGACAAACTTGTCAGTTATATTCGCTTGTTCATTGTACGAATATATTTAAACAATCCAGAAGTAAATATAGACTTAGTAGAAAACTAAAGGTTTAACGATATCTACAAAATAGGTATTTATTTCACAAAGACGAAAGTTTTTTGCAGATTTCATCTTTAGTTCATTGACACAGACTAGAGACTAGGTATATTGATCTGAAAAGACCCTCGAAGGCGGGCTTTAATAATCCAAAGTACGGCTGCACACAAATATTTTCAACAAACAAGCATCTCCCTCCTCGTCCCCCTTCGGAATACCAGACGGTTGCAGTCTGAATGCTGAAATGTCTTTTATTTAATTCAGTCTAGACTGTGTTCCATTTCAAGATACCTAGGTATAGGTATATTCACATGTTTTCAACTGTACACATTATCGCAATCACTGTAAGCTTTAACCATTTCTGACATGATATTTAATTTCAGGATACGCTTGTACAAAACCTTCCTGCGGAACGTCCCGGTTTTGTGCGCGGGTTCCGGAAGAACCTTGGAGGTAGATGGAGACGTCTTGTTAAAAGGAAACCCCCGACAGAAGTTTACACCATTCCAGCCGAATTGAAGCCTCAACTAAAGCAAATATACGTATATTAGCCGAAAGTAACATGGCCTCGTCCTTATTGACTATTATTGAGGAACTTCCTTACAGAATGGTCAATTGGTGTTAGACATGGCCTTCCTGTCGGCCTTCCTTAATAAGACTGATTAATAATAATACTATTATTTCTACTCCTGATCTTTGACAATGAAGATATAATTTTAATTACTTGCTGTAAATATAAATCTAGGTGTAATATTTACACCTTATGATATGTTTGTCTTACACAACTGAAAAACAAATTTGTGATCTTTTAACCTCTGAACTAGACAACATTTTCCGATTTATCCGGAATATTAGTTGTGCTGATATTTTATTTAGTAAACTTGAAACGCTTTTATAGAAAGAATTTAGGAAATAATGTGTAGATGTCTTAGGGTAATAGTTTGATATAATGTATTTTTGGCTCATATTGAGTTAGTGCATTCTAGAATGTTGTGCTGCGGTGAATTGTCAATTAATTATTAATTTAGATAATTTAGAAACATTCTTGAATCTCCTAGTTTGCTATCGAACAGTGTAAAATTATGTAGCTTGTGAGTGGA
The DNA here is from genome assembly GCA_964058915.1 of Tetropium fuscum. Lineage (NCBI taxonomy): Eukaryota > Metazoa > Arthropoda > Insecta > Coleoptera > Cerambycidae > Tetropium > Tetropium fuscum. Next base: position 5,045 of record CAXKVY010012673.1, on the reverse strand, counting down.
TTTTAAAATCTCTCAATCCTAGTCAGATATCGCTAATAATTGCATCAGAAATAGGTTAAATTTATTTGATTTAATAAGTTAATTATTATATTCAGTATTATAATTTATTGTTGTCAATGAGTTATGCAACAAAAAATCAAATTTTAAGATAGCATGTTAGTTACCTAACTATTGTCAGGCCATTAATTTCAATATTTATAATTGTAAAGCAATAATGTAAATAATACTGTACAATAAATAAATTGTTACTTTTTGAAGTTCGCATTTTTATTTTCATTTATATTTCATTTTTAAGGTAATTACCTACGTATCGTATTCAGAACCCATTTCAATAGTTTTTGTATTAAATTTTATTAACACAGTTCCTGGATTTTAAAAACAGATTATTTTATTCCACCAGTACCTACCATGGTGTGAATACATTATTTGTATTGATTTCTGATATGATTAAATAACTTCCCACAAATGTAATTAGCTATCAAACAGTCAGTCCTTTCACAAACATCCAAATAGGCAGTAAATATAAAAGTTGTCGGTTGTATTAATGCTGAGAGGTATTTAGAATCGTATCAAACCTTATACTATAATACACTGAGTTAACACTATATTTGAATTGTATTTATTAAAAAACATCTACATAATCCACAAAATTTATTATGATGACATTTGAATTTTAATGGAAATATGTTATAATTGTATTAATATAATTGATTTGGATTCACTTTTAGTGAAGTGTGGTAGTTGATTACAATTATTTATTAATACTAATTCATGCTCACCTCACCTGAGCCTTTCAACAATCAACCCTTTCAAACAATCCTCATTTATATTGCTGGCAGAGCCATCTATCCGTAGGTGGCAAGATGAAGTGGGATTAGCTTGTGGTTGGAAGATGAAACCTGTCATCAAAATTTAGTCCATACTAAATTTATTTAGGAGATGCCAGATGCCAGCAGATTCAAATATCTTCTGGATAATTAGGTAGGTAAGTAAGTGCCCTCTAATGCCCATGAATTATTTATATTCAGCTCATATTGTTGTGCTATTTATAAACGGTTTCCATAAACCGAATTATTTTTTCTACGATATTAACAGTATCAAGACAGGACCTTGAAAATACGTATATCATATATTAAAATTGAGTAGAATGGAGAATCACCGCATACTTGTATATATATATATAATTAAAGCTAGCAGACATATCCCCTCTCTGCCTGGCCCCAAAGTGTTATAGATAATAATACTATAATACCTACTGTCAATGAAGAATAAGATTGCCTCTTATTAATTCTCACTTCTCATCACCACTGGGTGAAAAATGTAGGTACACACTTAGTCGAGCAAATCCGAACCTCCAACTTTCGGTTTTCTAGATATTTGATTTGATTTTGAAGTTTTAAGAACATTTTCCGCATCTCAACTCAGTCTGTTGGATGTCGCTTAAACCAAATAATTTCCCAAACCACTAGGTACCGTAAAATGGGGTGACTTGATAAATATTTTACCATATTTGGGTGTAGGTATGTGGGCGTTAATATATTGATATATATTTTTTTAAATGAGTTTAATTTAGGTTACTTTGGACACTAATTAAGCCTTTTAAGTAATTTGTGTTATAATTAGTTTTAGTGTTATTTTCAAGCCACCTTGAAATGTGGCGACTTGAAAATAGTCCGTTTTTGACTCTAATTTGCAAGTTACAATAACCGTGGGCGAGATGAAAATAAAAAAATAGAGAGAAATATATAAGTATGCAATAAAATTTTCGGCAAATAGATAAAAAATACCTGTATTTCTTTACTTTTGAAAGAACTTTTATTTAAAATCCATAAAAATAACACTCGGAGTAGTTTCCACAAACACCAAAACACTTTCACTTCGCTCGACGCGCGTTTCGCCAACCAAGTTGGCATTATCCGGAGACGATTAAAACTGAATCGTCTCCGGATGATGCCAACTTGGTTGGCGAAACGCGCGTCGAGAGAAGTGAAAGTGTTTTGGTGTTTGTGGAAACTACTCCGAGTGTTATAGTTACATCAAAGGTTCCAGCCCTATCCAGTTCCATAAAAATAAACAATAAAATTTTAAAGTTAACGCAGAACATAAAAAAACATTCTATTTATGTACATTACATCACATATATGTTATAAAATCATAAAAAACCTAAGCCTACAAAAGAAAACAAAAACAAAATTATGTGTTCTTTAAATTTAATTTGGTCACGTCTTAACACTTCAAACTCGGTTAATTTTTCCTGAATCTCTTGTTTATGAACAATCCCGGTGTCCTCCACTTCGGGGTAAATAAAAGCCTGTTTGGCTCTTGGCCTTAAGAATGAACACATATAAGTGTCATCTTCGTAGGTGCTTATTATTTTCGCAACAAATCGCTTTTTACCGCCCGTATCCGTGTTCATACTGGCTAAAATAAAATCAATTGATTGTTTTGTCTATTAATCTCTTCCAAATCAGAAAAAGATTCAGGATCATCATCAGTGTCGTCCAATACCATAGTTTCTTCTAAACTGCATTCTGATGATGATGAGTGTGATACAATTTGTTTCTTTTTTTATTTTTGTCAGTTGTCTTTGGTTTAGTAGGAGATGGTACTTAACTAGTTGAATACCTTCCTGAGAATACCTTCCTATTTCTTCAATGTTCGCACAGTTTTTGCTCTCACAGTTCTTGCAGAATGAATATCTGTAGAGTATATACAAGAAGAAGAAGAAAAACCGACACCAAACAAAACCAGACTATATTTTTGTGTATCCTTACGACACCGAATTATAATTTTAATTTCTCTTTTTAAATAAATAATATAGTTAGTAATTAGCTATAGCTATAGCTATATAAAAGTATTAGCTATAGCTAATATAGTAATAATTTAGCTATAGCAAACTACATATGTAGTTTGCTATAGCTAAATTGGACGGTTCTTGAGTTATTTAGAGATATTTAAAAATATTGTTGAATTCCAGATTTAAGTTTTCATAATTTACGTTGTTAATATTTTAATTATTCTTCTGTTCAAGAACTCATACTCATACCTCATACTTTCAGTATGCTTTATATAATACAAATTTTGGTGCTCTTTTATATAAATTACCTGGCGCCTAGAAACTAGAAAGACTTTTAACAATTGAAGCAATTAAAGTAACAGAGATCCACGATCTACCAAATCTCTCTCTGAGCTTCTGGAGCTTTTAGCGCACACTTCTTTGTCTTTTCAATCGTTAGACATGCACGTGCCAGCCAATTAAAAACAATTAGGTATATGAATGTGCCTTCTAGCCCTTGTGGCATTATTACACTTTATGATAGGTTATGATATCTCATGCTATTAGATAAAATTGATGAAAATGTCTGTCAAAAGTAATAACAAAAAAGCAACTCGGTAATTCTTCGGTCCGAAGGAAAATATAGCATTTATTATTACTGTACTTTAAAATAAAAGTACAAGTAAAAGATATATCAAAAACGTGGCTTTCTTATTTAGATATTACTGAATGCCGCATTTTATTTGCAGCTATTTATTTTTCTTTGTTATGACATGACTGAATTTTTTTTATATTTTTTTTTGATAACGGACATCTTAAATAACATATAAAGTAAAAAACTGAAAATCGCCAAAATGTCACTTTCCGCCTTTTTCATTCGGACGGAATTACTGTATATACAGGGTACATCACGGTGAGTGGCCTATTAGATGTTTCTGGGAAACCACATATATTTTGGAACTGAAAATTTGCACACAGGGGTTTTCAGGGGTGCTCTATTCAATGGAAATATTGTCTTGTATGTGCCACTTTCGGTTATACCGGAAGTCGATAACAACTTCCTTATTTTAAATAGCATGCTATATTTATGCCAGATTCGAATTCTACTCGTTATTTTAAGGTAACTTTTAATACTATTTCCTATCCCTAAAACCAATAGTTTTTGAGATATTTCGATTTTAATAAAATCTTATGCGAAAACAACCCGTACATTAGAAATTAATAACTTTCGCTATGGTAACTTTCAAGAACCAATTTTTGCTCCACATACTAAAAAGATATGGAGCTTATGTATGTATAAACTAGAAATGCTCCAAAATACACAGGGTGTCCAATAACTGATGTCAAACTTTGACTACTTCGACCTTCAATAAGTGTCTTATTTTAAATGGGACATACTGTATTTTATAATCCAGTTCGCTTCTTTTCTTGATTACCTTGGATAAATATAGGTTCTTCAAGTACGCTCGATGTGCCTTGCTTGTGCAAATTTATGTACACAAGCATTTATGTTATTCATTAATAAAATTCAAAGCTGATCAACTAATCATAGCACCAAGCCGTATTTTAAGTACCAAGTCCGTGATAATGAATATGTATCAGTATCAGTACTAACACTAAGACCGTCATTCTTATTTTAAATTCAATTAACACGAATCCAATTATCTTAAAATTACCGGGCAGAAGAAAGATTGGAGAACAAAGGTGTAAAACATGAATTAGATAATAGCGATTCACCCGAGCAGATGGTTGAGCGGAATCGTATATCACCAAGACAAATTGCCACTAAATTTAAGTCCAGCTCTGACAGAACCCTTCCATAGACACGACTGGCTGTGACCTCCTTTGATAACAGGCCGTAATATACTGTTAATTATATATCGATTAGCTATCACAAGTTCTCACACATTAGAACATCTCGGAATTAATTTAGAGTGCAGAAAAGGGCAAGAAATGGCTCGACAATCCATGTATGTTTGCTTTAAATAATTAACAATATATTTATTGTATATATGCAACAACATGTAATATGTCACAACAACAGTGTAATATGTAACAACATATTATATACCTACTTCGATATAGGTACTTATTACCTTAACTTTTTACCTACACGAGTAAACAAACATAAATCTGAAAAAGGGTATAAATTGTGTGATTAAGGGAAACACAAATATCATTATTACTAACTACTAGCGCTATTACTGCTAACTACTATAGCTTTTTTATATTATTTCAAATTTGATAGTTGTTAATAGTTATGTTGATG
>CAXKVY010012672.1:0-18014 GCA_964058915.1 Tetropium fuscum | reverse complement strand
AACTGCTCTGTTAATTTATTTCAGCATCTTCTACTTTCAGCCAACTAACAGAGCCAGTTGCCACAGTTTACCCAGAGCTTGAAATAAACACTTTTCGTTCGATATTACAAGGCCACCTTCGGCGTTTCCCGGTCGGCTACGGCTAAACCATCTCTACTGCCATGCTTCTCATCTCATTTTGTAATTTTTGTATTGCGGCGTGAGTCGTGAGGGAAGGTCAGTGGAGTTTTGTGGTTATATAAGTTGTGTTTATTGTGTTTTGTTTGGCTATATAGCGATCAGATAAGCATGGCAATGTCATTGGCCATTTTTCTATATTTATAATTTTATTATATTTAGTTTGGTATTCCTGCAATATAAGTACCTTTGTATGGCCACAAAAATATAATATTTATAAATCTTCTTTCTTTCATTCAACAGTGAACAATTAATTATTCAGTTAAAGTAATTAAGGTAAATCAGGTAAATCAGTTTCTGAATTAATTTGTAACTACTGGTGAAGTTCATTTGCAGCAACTCCGGTAATAGTTGATTTAATTGGAAGAGTCAGTAAATATTACTGATGTGGAATGTTAACCATCACCATCAACACACCATCATTGTCATTTTGCAGCAACTAACTAAGGTGTTAGTGTTAACTACCACATTCCATTTGCCACAAAGAAAGTCAAGTACTTAGATATTAGAGCAGTTATGATAAATACCCACTTTCAGCAAACCAAATGTAGTTATCATAAAGCAACGTTGTAGTTGTCCCCTATGTCAATGATATTTATTACAAATGAGTTTTCAGTTACCACAATTGTAATTTTTCTCAGTGTATGGTTATTGAACTAATTATTTTCACAATTGCGTTTAAATTAGCGATAATTCCATACTTATAGATGATAATGACTAATCGCCATCGCCGTGCCCAAATTATCAATGAGATACTGAAATTTCACGATATTTACAGAATGGAATGGCCGGTATGTTCACCAGATCTGAACTTATTTACTTATTAATTTACTTATGAAAATAATTATATTAATTGCTATAATATATAGAAATCAAATCTTTTTTTCAAATGTAGGTTTAAATAATATGTTAATAGAACACAAAAGCTCATAAAGCGAGTGAATAAACCATTACTATTTTTTTTCACTAAGCCTTCTTGAATCAATGAGCCTTCTTCATTATTCTCCATGATGCATGTGAAATAGTTATTTATTGTATAAGTGTTTTAGATAGCGTTTTATCCACACAAGAAAGTCTAAACTCGAGACCGAAGTTCGAGAGTTTAGACTTTTTTTAGACGAGAGAACACGAATGCTATACAACGTGTTATCCACTATCACGGTCATTTAGGTATAATCAGATTTAATCAAAAAATTATTTGACATTTCTCTATGACAGGGGTTGAAACGTCAAAAATTATTGAAATAATTAAAAAATACTTGGAAGATGTTGAATGGATTGCTATTTAGTTTCGATTGTTCATCGATTTCATTTGTAAAAATTTGTTAAGTTGGTAAAAAATGCAAGAAAGCGATTTGGTTTCTGAGAGAATCCTTCAGGAAGCTGAAGCAGCAATTCTCCAATTATTGCCTGCGAAGTTCAGAGAACATTACGAAAAAGTATTTTCCGAATTCAATAAATGGACAGAAAAACGGAAGGGTAATGACAATAAATGAGGAAGTTCTGCTATCATATTTCTTATGTTTGAAGGAGAAGTATGCAAAGGTTCATAAAAATATAGACATCGGAAAATATCTGAAGAGTGAGTCCAGAGGGTATAAACTGAAGAAAGCTGCGGTATCGGAAAGAGCACACGTGGAGGAATTTTTGACAAGGGCCCGCTATAAAGAACATTTGATGATTAAGGTAATATCTCTTAGCCTTTTAGACAGTGTAGATAATAAACTTTGAAATATTTTAGGTTGCACTAATAATGCAGGTGTCTTAATGCCTGTCGTTGCTGTGAATCGACGAATTTGAAAATCAATTAATGTAGTAGACAGGGGCGCATATCTGCTTGTTTCTATACCAGATACCAAGACCGGCGTCTCACGGAAATTCACAATTATGGAAGAAGGATTCTCTAATGAGACCAATGTTCTGAGGTCCGAAGAAGTTATCCAATGTCAGATTCTTTTCATGATCCATTAATCAAAAATGTACTTTACAACCTGCTGGAATCAACACTTTGTCGAAAGTTTCTTCAAGAGTTTCCTCATTTTTGTATCTAGCAAAAGCAGAAACTTAGTGGCTGATAAAGTTGCTGACCTTACAACAATTAAACAACACAATGGGTGGAGAAGTTCCGCTATAACAGAAAGTTATATCGAGGACTCTATATCCAATAAGCTTGATATCGCAAGGAAAATCCAAGGTACTCCGGTACTAGTGGTTCCTTACAAGAGGAGACATCCATTGTTTTTACAGATTTATCAAAACTTCGACAAGCACTATGCGGTCTGAAACCGATGGCAACTACAAGCTTGTTATTAATGAAAACGAAGTAAAATATGATAAAACACAGAAGGAAATATATATTAATATAAATGTTAATGTCTATATTAGTAAAAAATAAATAAAATGTAATTGATTAAAATGTAAAATGAAAGATTGTATTTTTCATTATTCTACTAGTGGAATAAAGTAATTTTATTATTCCACTAATGGATAAAATGGTACTTTATATGCTTCATAAGTATGGATAAAACTCCAATTATAATGTGATTGTGGATAAAAAGTATTTCTTATCTTTCATCGTGATATGCAATGAGTTAAGCTACACAAAAAACAAACCGTTTTTAAATCGGTTAACCAGCATGAAAGTTAGAGAACCTTGAACTTAAACAAAATATCAGGGCGCCACTTTTTTTTGAGTGTATACAAAGCTGAGCAATATTTATAACCTATTTTGCAAAAAACATAAAATTTCATTATCTTCTGCCAATGATGTACATATAAATATTATATACATTTTACTCTATATTTAACGTATGTCCATTGCCAATAATTTTGTTCATTCAGCTCGAGTATGGGCGGGGAAATTACTTCTGGCCGAATAATCTTTACGCAGCTCTGACTTCGAGCCCGCCAAACAATTGATTACAAAATATCGATCTCCCCAATGGTCATTCCATACATGAATATTTTTATATTTTTTGTAGCAATAGACAGCTGCTGCTTGATAATAATTCTCTGCTATATTCTTGGCTAAAAGTGAAAGGCATTATAAATCGTTATAAATTATCATAATGGACTACTACACTATCGTATAATAATGGACTATTTTATTTATATATTTATTTATTCCTTTATTTGTTTTGGTGTCAGTAACAAGTAATATTTTACACAAGTCAACATGAGCACAAATAGTCCAAGCATTCTAGACAAGTGGTGATATAAATTACTACATGAAAATATGGTCTTATAGAAAAAAAATTGAATATGACTTTCTAGTTCTTTCAGTTCGCGTCTGAATGGCGAACTTAACCTAAACTATTTTACCTTAATTCGGAAAGTTGCAAAAAACATTTTTTGTAAATAACTAAAGAACTTATAGCTCCTATCGAGAAAACTTAAGTAGTAGTAAATAAAAAAAATTATGAAAATGCTTATTTAATAATTTTGGATATTTTTTGTACTTTTCGAGTTATATCGAAAATAACGCTAAAAATGGGGTTCTCTTGAACTCATTAACTATAACGTTCCCATAATTGTTAGTTGGAGTAAATATAGATCATGACAAGCCAAGCAAGAACTTTTTAAGTCTCTTTTACTAGAAGGATAACTTGAGAAATGAGCACTCCATAGTCCTAGAGGGGGTCCAATTAGGTCTATGATAAATTTTTTTGCAAGATTATTTTTAAAATGAAGTTACTTTTTCAAAATAGTGAAAAAGTTGATTGGAAATAAACAAATCTTGAAACCTTATTTCTACCCCACGACAAACCTACGTAACTTATAGCTATTACATGGGACCAAGTCCTCTGTCACAATGTTTCTTAAAACTAGCAAAGTTTTAAATTGTTTATTACCTTTAAAATTATGTTAATTATTTTTGTCACCACGCACAAAAACTTATCACTTTTCTTGATATAGGCTGCTGGACTCTGGTGGTGGTGTCATCTATCAGGATGTCGCCGTACTACCTATGGAATGCTGCTTTCTGCGTTGTAACTCTGGTTTGTGATTTACTCACCCTCAAGCTTTTAACTTACTGCTTCTGTATGTGCAATTTTCTTATCACTTGAATTTATTGTGCAAATTATTTCGTTTTCTTTTTATATTACTCGCAAATCTCTTCTACGGCTAGGACGCTACCAAGCCTTCCACTTCTTACTTGTTAAATACGACCAAAACACTTATTTTTGAAGTTATTTCTGCTTCTATAACTTTTACACTGGTTTTCTTTCTTATTTAGCACAAATTTAATATTATTATTTTAGATTTACTACTTTATAACAAATTTTATGAAACTTAGGAGCGCCTCATCGAACGCCTTAGCTCGACTCTCTCTTAGTTGTTGATTATTACTGACGGATGTGTCGTCTCAAAAAAATAATTGCACTTCCTGGTTACCTTACTTCTTTCTTGTTATGATGTTATGATCTGGCCAATTAGATTGCTTCATAATATATAATTTACTTAATTTTACTTAAAACTCTTACAATTTGATTTTCACTTTATAAAATTTCGAATTCTAAACACTACTACATAATCAGATTCACTTTCTGTTGTATCTAGACATAGTTTATTAGTGCTCGATACTCTATAATTATTATTGTGACTTGTCTATTGTAATTATGCTTGAATCAGATTTTTGCCCCGATTAATTGTTTAGTTATAATTATATTACATTTTCACCAATCGGGCACGTAGTTGGTTGACGTTCCGCTATAGTCTATCCGTTGGTCAGAGGTGCGTGTGTGCTTGCGCTTATACTATAGTCTGTGCCATAGTTATTGATTACTGAATTTAATTTAATTTAATGTATATACTGAATTTGATATATATATATATATATATATATATATATATATATATATATATATATATATATATATATATATATATATATATATATATATATATATATATATATATATATATATATATATATATATATATATATTGTGAAAAGTAATCTTGGGTTTGTAGCATTTCATTACATAGAAATAAGCAAATAGACGAATAAGAAGGAAACACACTTACCAGTGCTATATCTGGACACACATACGGAAATGAACCACTATACACACGAAAACGAACCACTTAGAAGTTGTACAAGTTCTTTCACCTTTCTTGAGGATCTTCAGAGCAGTATACGATTTATTTCATTGATCATTCATACTTGAATTTAAATTACCAATACACCAACACTTGCAGTGACGTTTTATGACATTAGTTTTTGACGGAACTCATTCTTAGAATACACAAACCTAGTCTACTACTTATATTTGTTCTATTTGAACATATTATATATAAAAGCATTAGGCATACAGTTATCCAGAATATGTTAAACTTTAAAATGCATAAAATCTTGTTGAACCTATTGAAAAACAACTACTTTTTCCAACTATATGCGGGAAAATATTGAATTACATCTTAAATTAAAGATAACTAAGATTTCAATGGGTGGGCCAACTGATATGGGAAGGGGCTCGTATATATAAACCGGGTACATCACGGTGAGTGGCCTATTAGACGTTTCTGGGAAGCCACATATATTTTGGAACTGAAAATTTGCACATAGGGGTTTTAAGGGGTGCTCTATTCAATGAAAATATTGCCGTGTATGTACCACTTCCGGTTATACCGGAAGTCGACAACAACTTCCTTATTTTAAATGGCATGCTATATTTTTTATGCCAGATTCGAATTCTACTCGTTATTTTAAGGTAACTTTTAATAATATTCCCTATCCCTAAAACCAATAGTTTTTGAGGTATTTCGATTTTAATAAAATCTTATGCGAAAAGAACCCTTACATTAGAAATTAATAACTTTCGCTATGGTAACTTTGAAGAACCAATTTTTGTTCCACATACTAAATAGACATGGAGCTTATGTACGTATATACTACAAATGCTCCATTATACATAGGGTGTCCGATAACTGATGTCAAACTTTGACTACTTGGACCTTCAATAAGTGTCTTATTTTAAATAGGACATACTGTATTTTATAATCCAATTCGCTTCCTTTTTTGATTACCTTTCGACCCATATGTAGTTTGCTATAGTTAAATTGGACGGTTCTTGAGTTATATAGAGATATTTAAAAATATTGTTGAATTAAAATTAACATCGAGTGCAGTGTGCCATGGAAAACCAAAAATTATGTTCGTCTTGCCATTCTAAATTATTCTGTAAGTTGTCAACGTATTATTGTTGTTAGTGGTCAGTTAACATGCAAAATCGTTACTCCATTGCAGATTATTTCAACTTATTTTTGATCCATCGAGAATGTAACAGAATTATTAGCAGAACGTGCAGAAGGTTTAACGAATTAAATTCTAATCTGCCACCAATGAACGTAAAGAAGTTCAGAAGAATTTACAATAATTTCCTAGAATTTGGCACTTTTAAAGAACCAAAATTAATCTTAGCCCAGTCACTGGAAATGAAAATAACGAAATAACTATCCTGGTTTATTTCGAAGCATATCCACGAGCTTTTATTTACACTGCAGTGTATGACAGGTATTTCTTATTCCTCTATAGAAAGGATCTTGTGGAAGCACAAAATGCATAATTATAAGTTTACTAAAGTTCAAGCCCTGCATCCAGAAGATGCTGGCAATAGAGTTCAATTTTGTGAAATGATATTAACTCACATTCAAGAATATGACTTTTTCTTTAAAAAAATTATCTGAACTGACGACTCGTGAAGAAATACTTAATAGACAAAACTGTCATAATTGGGCAAATCAAAACGGATTCCAGGAAAGCGGATTCCAGGACAAATTTAGTTTTAATGTGTTTTGCCTATTAAAAGACAATATGTTTTATTACCATATTTATGATGGAACCTTAACTTCTCAGCGTTATATGGAGATACTAGGAACAATAGTTATCGATTTTCTGGATAATTTACCACTATTAGAATTTGGAAGTTGTTGGTATCAACACGACGGAGCTCCTGCTCACTCTACACGAGAAGTATCAGAGATACTAGACAATATGTTTGAAGATAGGTGGATTGGACGACGAGGCTTTTGGATATGGCTCGCTAGAAGTCCGGATCTCACCCCGCTTGATTTCTATCTTTAAGGAAAGATGAAAACAAAAGTGTATGAGACGCCCGTCAATTTACGAGAAGAATTGGAAATCAGAGTAAGAAGGACGTTTGAGGAATTATATGCAAATGAATTTCGATCAGAAAGCCACTAGTGGTGTTATGACCCGAATATTAAAATATTTGAGTGTTAATGGACAACATTTCGAGCAGTTGCCAGTTTATAAGATGTTTCTCTTTTGTCACTCATATTGTAATAATCTTCGAGGATATTATAGGTAATTAACTTTTAATAGGTTTGTTAATTTTGTGATCAGTAATAATTTTCTATCTTTTATTCGAGTTTTCAAATTGAATGTGAACTTTTTATGATTTTGAACTTAGTAACAGTTCAAGTTATCTAATTTGAACTATTATTACTATAATATTTGAACTATTATTATTATCACTAATTGTTTTCTATGGCACACTGTTAATTTTAATCAACAATATTTTTAAATATCTCTGGAACTGTCCAATTTAGCTATAGCAAACTACATATGGATCGAAAGGTAATCAAAAAAGGAAGCGAATTGGATTATAAAATACAGAATGTCCCATTTGAAATAAGCCACTTATTGAAGGTCAAAGTAGTCAAACTTTGACATCAGTTATTGGACACCCTGTGTATTTTGGAGCATTTGTAGTTTATACATACATAAGCTGCATGTCATTTTAGTATGTCGAACAAAAATTGGTTCTTGAAAGTAACCATGGCGAAAGTTATTAATTTCTAATATACGGGTTGCTTTCGCATAAGATTTTATTAAAATCGAAATATCTCAAAAACTATTGGTTTTAGGGATAGGGAATAGTATTAAAAGTTACCTTAAAATAACGAGTAGAATTCAAATCTGCTATTTAAAATATAATATAGCAATAATATATAATATAATAATTATTTTAAATAGCTAATATAGCATGCTATTTAAAATAAGGAAGTTGTTGTCGACTTCCGGTATAATCGGAAGTGGCACATACACGGCAATATTTTCATTGAATAGAGCGCCCCTGAAAACCCCTGTCTGCAAATCCAAATTCAGTTCCAAAATATATGTGGTTTCCCAGAAACGTCTAATAGGCCACTCACCGTGATGTACCCTGTATATATATATATATATATATATATATATATATATATATATATATATATATATATATATATATATATATATATATATATATATATATATATATACATATATATATATATATATATATATATATATACATATATATATATATATATATATATATATATATATATATATATATATATATATATATATATATATATATATATATATATATATATATATATATATATATATATATATATATATATATATATATATATATATATATATATATATATATATATATATATATATATATATATATATATATATATATATATATATATATATATATATATATATATATATATATATATATATATATACATATATATATATTTATATATATATTTATATATATATATATATATATATTATATATATATATATATATATATTTATATATATATACATATATATATATTTATATATATATGTATATATATATATATATATATATATATATATATATATATATATATATATATATATATATATGTATATATATATATATATATATATATATATATATATATATATATATATATATATATATATATATATATATATATATATATGTATATATATATATAGACTACTTTTTGTAAAGCACTTATATGAATGCATACCTTACTTTTTCACACTTGTGTAATAAATATCTATTATAACAGGACGGATTGTGATATTATATTATATGAGGTAAAATGATATAGGCGACATGCTACTATTTTGATATCTTGCTCATGTGAATTCTACACTCCAAAGATCTGGTAAATAATGACTGCCTACTATTTTCCTTAACATCTGTGACTTCCCCGCATTCCACGCTTCTAAAGTCACTGAGCCATATTTTAAAAAACCATTCCCATAATCCTTAAAATACACACCACACTGACCAACGAAGGCGGCCGTGACGGGAATTACTACAAAAGCGAAGCTCCTGAGGCACATATATCAAGTCATCCTGACGTCTACAAAAAGGACAATTGAAAGTGGCGGAAGAAAATCAACAGGCAAAGGCTCCTTTGCAAAATATTTAGGACGTGTGGACAGGTATTCAACTGTTAATGTTTCAAATGATTAATATTTTCAAGTTGATGTCTTCCTCGCTATTAAGCTCTTAGAGAATCTGAGAGGATTGCAATATTTTGACTTCTATACGTACCGCTCCTTCCCTTCAAAACGATTCTGATGGTCGCCCTCGATTGATAGTGAGGCATTCCTACATTTGGTTATTGATGTATTCGTTTTCTTCTTGTGTTCATTCACAATAGAAACTTTTATGTAGAGAAATAGTAAATCCTAGTTTTCTTTTTGTTATTTTTCTAGTATGTATTATATTATATAGTTATATGTAAATATAATTCTGTTTGTTTCTAGCATATAGCTAGGAAAAGTTGTTGTTTTAATAGATTCTACAATATGGCGCATTTTAAAGTTTTACATCTATTCTTCTAAATAAATGTAGGCATGCATTTACATATATACTTTTATATATCAATATGTTCAAATAGAATAAGTATGAATAACTAGGTAGTTATTTTATTATGAATGTAGCACTGCCCGTCAAAACTAACGTTAAATAAAAATTATACTGTAAAAATAGTAGGAATTAATGGTAATTAAAAGTGACCAACTAACTAAATGGGACTTCATTCTGAAGAGCCTCAATCAAGGCGAATGAATTTGTGCAACCTCTCAATGATTCATTTCTGTGTATATCCAAATGTATAAATGGGTTTTCACTTAATTTATCTCCATAATATATTGCTGCTAACCTAAGAATACTTCTGAAATGATTACCTTAGACTTTTACGAAAAACGGGACCAAAGATTATTTTGAAAATTTGGCTATTTAAATAATCGCTTCTGATCCTGCTCCTATCGATGTAAAATATTTTTGTCGAAGTAGCTTTGCCCCTTATACCAAAAAGTAGCAACATCTTCGATATTTCAAACGAGATCCTGTGTATTATTACATATTTGTGTTCGTAATTACTTTCTGATTATTTTTCTCTAATCCTATACTTGCTTATACCCATTCCTAACGGTTTCCTAGTTATTAATGATTTTCCATGTTTTTTTGTTCAAAACATAGCTGACATAGCTCTAATTAAATGTTTATTATTTAGTCCAAGCATTCTAGACAAGTAGTGACATAAAATGGATAAAAAAATGGTAGTATAGGAAATGAAATTTAAGTTTCTATTTCTTTCAACTCGCGCCTGAATGGCAAACCCAACCTAGAAAATAAATTGGTAGCTGTAAAAAACGGTTGTTTTTAAATAACTGAAAAACTATAGCATGTATCGAAAAAAGTTAAACAATGGAGTTGTAGAAGATAGTAAAAAATCTTTGAAGATGCTCCTATAATAATTTTCGATATTTCTCGTGCTTTTCTAGTTATATCGAAAATACCACTAAAAAACGGGTTCTTTAGAAATTGTACTAGTACTTAACTATAACGTTTCCATACTTGTTACTTGAGGTAGATATAGCTCATGGGAAGCAATAACTTTTTTGAAAAATGTTAAAATATCTATTATGTATGTATGTATATAGGTCGGTTCACCTCCACTACAGCACTTAAGCCTCATTAGGCCCCTTGTACTTTCCTCCTTTTTTTACTTAGAGTTCTTTTCTTCAAACTATCCTATTTATTGCAGGTAGCTTGGTGGCAAAGTCCCTTACAATTTATGTATGATAGTGTTACGTTTCTCGTAACCCTTTGGGTTAGTTTTCATAAAACCACATTCTCTCACTACAACTAACTTATTTATTTATTCATACTATTGCTGTGACACCTTTGAGGAACACATATCACTATTTAATAAATTAATGTTACTTATATTATTCCTTTCACTAAATCTACCCCCATGGCTTCAGAAGACGTGTTAACTGGTCTATCACAATTCTGCAAACCCACTAACGCTTCCCAGCTTGCTATCTCCCCACAAAGACCTTCCATTTCCTATTTTCTTGTCACCCGGGGATAAAAGCAAGTCTAGCAGATTCACTATTCAATAAGTTCAATGTTTTCTACTTCCTTTAAAGTTCCATTCGAAATATCTTTACTCAGCAAATAAACTGTGATGCCAATAAATGATATAAGATATCTTACATCCTTTATAGCATCCGGAATTTATTCATTATTAACATGGAACTTATTTGACTTTGTAAAAGTTGTAATTATTATGCATTAATTTACTATACAGTGTGTTTTCTAATTTGTTGCCAAAATATGTTTATTTTTATATTTGGTTATAATTGTGACAATAGCATGGTACTGAATTACCGAGATATATCACTCTGTCCTCATTATTATTTATAGGGGACCACACGCCCGCAGCTGATGTTGAGGGTTCCCAGGTCTCAGGTGGACTGCGACAGCCCGTCCCCAAGCGTGGTCCTGCCTGGTCGCCCATCCAAGAGCCAGCCGATGTCCGCCTTGGTTAACTCAGAAGATTGAAATCTTCCCGGCCAAGTCTCGCGGCTAGCCGGTCCCTCTATATTTATTATTTATTGAGATATATCTATTTTTCGAGAAATAGATGATCGCTTAAGATCGCTATATCTTCTCGGGGGGTTGTGCTAGAGCATGAAGTATACGCTCATTTTATTCGTGAAGAGTTGCGCTTTCATACTATAAAACAGTTGTATCGATTTTTTTTATTTCAAGGGTCAGAAAATTAATTTGAAAACATTGCACTTTTGTTACATGTTTTGTTTTAATAACTTTCTCAATATTTATTTGGCGGAAAAGGCAATTGCGGGAATCATTTACTGTCATTTTTTCACGAATTTGAAAAAAACATAACTTTCTATGACCATAAGGAGCCGAGATTTTTTTTACAAAAAAATCTGGAAGGCGCAATAAACGTTTTAGTGCCCTGAAATTCACACATGTTAATGCTAAATATCTATATTTTCGATAAATAAATACTACTATAAGATTAATTGATTGTTAGTGTCCTTTCTATTGAATTACAAAATGCTAAATTTAAAACTAATACAGCAGAAGAAGATGCAGATTCATTAATTATCGAAACAGGGGCAAATATGACTGCAGTGAATAACATTATTATAGTTGGGGTGGATGTCGATTTAATTGTGCTTTTAAAGCAACTGATTCCCACGACAAAAAATATTTTACTTTTGAAAATAGAAAAAGGACGAGAAGTAGATCGATGGTACTCCAATAACAGCTTCAAATATCCACAGTTATCAAAATATGCAACTTTTCTTCATGCCGTCACATCACAGCCCGATGTGATACAGTCTCCCCATTCTACAAACAAGAATATTAAAATAAATTATTAAAAATATTTTAAATTTTAATTAAAATTAAAAAATTAAAATTAAAATTAAAAAAAATAAAATTAAAAAAATTTTAAACCAGAATATTGTAAATTAATAGATATATAACAAAAATTCTCTTCATAAAGAAATCGCTGAAAATATGTATGATATAATTTCTTTATTATACTGCAAAAAAAATCATTCATTTCGTCCGACCGGCGACTCCGGCATTTATTAGCATACATTACCATAGCATCCATTTGTTATATGCGAGCCCCCTTAAATATTAATTTTATTCTATTTTTAGTATTTGTTATTATAGCGGCAACAGAAATATATCATCGGTGAAAATTTCAACTGTCTAACTATCACGGTTCATGAGATACAGCCTGACGGTTCATGAGATACAGCCTGGTGACAGACGGACAGACGGACAGATGGATAGACGGATAGACGGACAGACGAACAGCGGAGTTTTAGTAATAGGGTTCTGTTTTACACTTTGGTACGGAACCCTAAAAAAGAACGAACGTCTCAACGAACATGGCTTTGAGTATTTTAAACGATCTTTATGTCCGGCTTCATGTCAATTATGAAATCTTCCACCAACTGAATGGGCTGCCAAACAACATGCCTACATCAGTTTATTTGCAAATACAAAAATGGTCTGTTATGAGGTAACGACTACGATGTGAATCAATGGGACTAAAATATCTCTAATAACATACTAATGCCAATGTACCCTGAGGAACCCCTAATACCTGAAGAAATTTAAAAAATATATCATGCAGCTATGCAGGTGCTTGCAAAACAAAAGTATGTTGGTGAAAAAAACATTCGCTTAAATGCATGAGTGTTTGTAAACATTGTGAGCCAACTCATTGTGAAAACTTGACAATGATGAAGATTATTTCAATGATTTTGACTTTATTCTTCACGAAAATATGGATGAAGGAGAAGAAGAAGAAAGTGTATCGGAAGATTATCCAATGAGGAGAAGAAGAATGTGTTCATATACATTTGAAGAGTATTAATTTTTATAACAAAGATTTTGTACATAATACACATATATTAGCATAATAAAGTAATTGTTTAAATAAATTACATTATTTTAACTTACCTAATAAAATGCTGTTTTTATTTCATTTTCAGCCGGCATCAGCATATATAACGTGAGTAGGATTATTTAGGTATTCGGGGCTCTATTTGGCTTTTAAGGGAAAAATAAATATGATAGACGTGTCTATCTCGTCGAGCTACCACAGATTAAGTACAAAAGAATTTATTGTAGGTGATCTGGAACCATAAGTTTTTAGCATTACACCTAATAATCATTAATGGAATGGACTAGAGCACCAAAATTTTTGTTAGCGGGATACCACTAATAATCGCCATCGTTTACAATTTTGTAACATTTTTGGGAGATTGGTTAACAGCGGTAAATAAAGTTCCCCTCAAAAGCTTCCGTTTTAACTCTGTAACTGGTAACAGATATGGTAATCTGATATGTTCGCGTAAGTTATCAGCAGTCGGTAACGACGGTAATAATATTTTTTCTAGCCTTACTTTACTATTTACTTTACTATTTTTTCATTTGGATATACTCATAGACAATATAATATATATACTCCAATACAGATATCATTTTAAAAAAAATATTCCCAGGATGCTGAATTTTTCAGGGTTGATGGAGGGTGTCTCCCGAGTATCCAATGAAAAAGTCAGTCACACTCCACATCCCTTGTAGGGTGTTGCAATAGGGGTGGTGTCCTTTTTTAAATATCTTTGAGCAAACTTGTACATTGTGTATTCTCTACAAGTCATTCTCTACCGACTAATAAAATTTTTGGGTAACTTTGTTTTTTAACGATCCAGCGTCCATTATATGGTGGCTTCTCCTGATATATGATGCGGAAGGTCCCCCTGATCCACTCGGTACCCTCAGTTTAACTTTTGGTTATGATCTGTAGATTTTATGTCACTCCAAATGGACGAAATATGAAACCTGTCTGTCGACTACAAAATTACATTATTGGACAGAAACCCAGTGCTAACTTCTTGTTGCGTTCGGTCCACGAGGTCCAAAATTATGGGCAAATAACCGATTTTTTTAAATTTTTCTGTTCAAAGATGTGAAGACCGTTCCAAACCTTTTCCAACCCGTTTTCCCAGATGGAAAAGGCACCAAAACTCAATCGACAGACAAAACTAGTCACCAGAATTTTTTTTGGCCGATTAAAAATTGGAAGAATTCCAAAATTTGATGTTTTGCCACCTAATTTTCGAAATTATGGGGGAAATGTCTGCCAACCATTTTTCCTGCTCATTGGACCTATAAAGAGTGGTGCAAAACAATCGACAGATAATTTCATCCCTTACACAAAGTTCCGAAATGTACCAATTTATAAAAAAGCAGAGTGTCTATTTATTTACAGTGTCCTTTGTGCTGGTGCAATTTTGTGCAGACCCGAATCCAGGAAAGAAAGCCTTTATACAACATCGACAAATTACATTGACAAATTAGCCATTTGCCATTAGCCTCGCGGATTTGCAATCCCTGAGGGGGTTGGAATGCAGAATTTGTTTTTTTTTAAGTTTTCTTGGTTTCCCTGGTTTCCGGTCAACATATTAATATAAATTGCACCAGCACTAAGAATATTGTAGATAAATAGACACTTTTTTGCAGTTTTTTCTGCTTTTTTTATAAATTGACACATTTTGCAAATTTGTCTGGCGATTATTTTTCACCACTGTTTATGGGTCCGATTAGCAGGAAAGATGGTTTGACAGACATTTTCCCCCATAATTCCGAAAATTAGGTGGCAGAACATAAAACTTTTGGAATTTCCCCAATTTTCAAAGTCGCCCACTAAAAATCCTGTTGCATAGTTTTGTCTGTCGATTAGTGGTCAGATTTTGGTCCCCTTTCCATCTAGGAAAATAGGTTTTAAAGGATCTGAAGGAAATCTGGGACAGAAAAGTTTCAAAAAATTTTCGGTTATTTGCCCATAATTTTGGACCTCGTTGAAAGAACGCAAAGAAAAATTAGCACTGGATTTCTGATGAGTCCTAGCATATATTTTTTTAGTCGACAGACAGGTTCCACATTTCGTCCGTTCGGAATGACCTTCTCGAGATCACAAATTCTGCAGATCACAACCAAAAGCTAAACCGTGGATACCGAGTGGTTCAGGGGACCTTTCGCACCATATATCAAGCCGACAGGCGTCAACGGCATCTCGGACTTTTTACCATTACAGCTCCTTCGCTAAAAGAATAAAATTATTCATTCCAGAACCTGCAAGCAAGGTATGTTGACATAAATATGACAGCTCGTCTCATATGACAATTCGAAAATGATTGGAAATTAAACTCAAAATTTTAAGTGAAAAAAAACATGAACTTCAACTCAAAATGCCCGAAACTACCCTGGATGGTAGACTTCTACACAACTGAGGACGGAAAAGTGTACAAAACACAACTGGATGCAGCCTTTGCAAATACAAACTTGGAATACCTCAGCTCTCTCAATATCAAATCTAGGCATGCACCTTTTAGGGAAACCCAACTAGTATGCAGCCTGCCTACCAGCATTTCTTGCAATACCATAGAAGGACTGATCCAGCAAGGCATTGGAGTAGCTAAGATCACCGCCACTGAAACACAGAAAGTACTTGAAACGTTGTCAAAGATCCGAGCAGTCAATTGTACGTACAGCAGGAACATTGGGAGGCTGATTCCTTTGGCCACAGCTATTGAAATAAAAGGGCCGGAGATTCATATAGGTATGTCATATAGGTATAGGTTATTCGTATAGGTATTCATATAGGTATAGGTTACTTTGAAAATTTATTTTAAGTGATGAAACAACCACTTTCAAACAAACTTGCAAATGTGTTTGGCAATTTTTGGGGACAAATTTAAACAAAAATACAATACTGCTCAACGAACTCTATAATAATTCATCTGCATAGACAATGTTTAACGAAATAACTATTGGGATATACGACTTGAATTATTGAATTTTGTTAATGAAGATTCTTGTAATCGGGAAACTTTGTACTTACCCATAATATGACTTTAAGGTAATTCAAGTTACAAATTATTTTAACCCTTTACTGGTTCGGTGTAGTATTATAACGGAAATTGTCCGGCGTGATTTTAAGAGGTTTTAAAAGGTCAATAAATCATTATTAAACTACGATATATAAAAATTTATTTAATTAAAGCAAAACATAAACTAAATAGAATAACATGCCGAAAAAATTGTAGGGAAAATGTATTTATAAAACGGCATCGTCTGAAAGACTACTACTGGATAGGGCTGGAACCTTTGATGTAACTGTAACACTCGGAGTAGTTTCCACAAACACCAAAACACTTTCACTTCGCTCGACGCGCGTTTCGCCAACCAAGTTGGCATCATCCGGAGACGATTAAAACTAATCTTAAACTACAAAATCTACCATATTTATACTATTTTTCCGGTGACGTCACTAATGATATCACCGTGAAATTTACGCGTGACTAATCACGCTTCAATGATCGGTTGCTAAGCAACGCGTAAAGCGGGCTACGGTATGATATCACCGTGAAATTTACGCGTGACTAATCACGCTTCAATCATCGGTTGCCAAGCAACGCGTAAAGCGGGCTATACGGGATAGGTCCCTTGTCGCTATTCATACTCCTATTACATTTTACAATTTCTATGCTCTCAAATGCATCCAACTGTCTATTATTGGTCACATTTCTAACTAATCTTAAATTACTAATATCTATTCTATGATTATTATCAAAAGCATGTTGATCATGTTGCATGTTGTCAAAAGCATATGATCTTTACAAGAAGCTTACTTTTAAGTTAAATAATTTAGATTATGAACAATGGTGCGAATTTCAGAGTAACATGTTTTTATCAATCAATGCGAAATTTATCAAAAAAATTTCTTCACAAAATAAAAAATTTAAGAAATTGATTACTAATGTACCAAAAAATGTTCCTCGGAAGGTCGTTGACATTGTGGAAAATCACTCGTCACACTCTTTTGATAAAGGCAGATAAAGGTAATAAGGTTGTTATTTTAGATAAAGAGGACTATTATGAACGGGTAAACAACCTAATTAGTAATGGTCCTTATAAAGAACTTACTAGAAACCCTTTACCAAGAATGACCACTGAAATAAAAAATGTCCTCAAATCATGTAACAACTTTATTACTCCACCTGTTAAGAATGGGTTACGTGTGTCTAACCCTACTGTACCTAGATTGTATTGTCTACCAAAAATTCATAAGCCAGGGAAGTCGGT
>CAXKVY010012671.1:0-11152 GCA_964058915.1 Tetropium fuscum | reverse complement strand
CCTTTCCGAAGAAAAGTATCCACACCTCGCACGGTTTTCGCACGAAAAATAATTTGCACATTCGGAAGCACGTATAAATGTGAGCAGCTTTTTTCAATCATGAAAATTAATAAAAATAAGCATCGTACTCGGCTTAAAGATATCGCCTATGCACTACTGATATTAACCCCAATATTGATCATCTTGTTTCTCAAACTCAAGTATATCATTAATTTTCATTTGATTTTTCTTTCTTTTTTTATTAATGTGCTTTTTATATGTTTGATTATGCTATTAATTAACAAATAAAAAAATGTGTGAATGTGGCTTTTTTTTTCACTACTACCTACTTATTTCCTCCCTACGTCCCGCGACCTGATTAAGTCCCGAAATTATGCCCTCAGCTAAGCAAAGGTTGCCCATACCTGCCGTAAAACGACAAAGAGCAAAAGAGAGGGCATAAAAAGTTAAGTAACAACGCCTTTAACTTAATATTGACAATTGTGGACTTAATATAGTTTGCTTCTAGGGTACAGATACTTATTTTATGACTGTTGTCAAACTGTTGTTCAGACTATTGTAATGGGTATATTTTAGATAATCCATATGCTCTTTAAACCTGGTATTGATTGATCGTCTCGTTTGCCCAACATATTTTTGATAACAATCATTGCAACTAATTTAGGAAACCCCCGTCCTTTCATTTGGATCGATTTTTTTACATATTTTACGATCGTTTACATATTCTTCTACTACATGTTTTTATATTTGTTTAATTCGAGTAAATCCGTAAGAGATTCCAAAGTCCATGGAATTGGTTAACTCAGAAATAATAAACAAACATCAAAGGAAAGCAAAATTTCACTCTCTTGCAATTGGATATTTTTGACCTTATTAATGAAATCATACGAATTTTTAACTGAAAAACTAGGCTGTGCAATGGGAACATTTCAAATTCCTTAGTAAACGATTTTGAAGCGTGGTATGTCGGAGATGCAATAGAAGACGTACTATTGGCCTTACTATTGTACGCACCGACATCCCTGGCTCATGAATTTTTGGTAGACCATACAATCAATCTAGGCTACAATACAATGTAATGAGAGGTTGAAAGGAAAAAGTATTAATTAATGATATAGCTGTGAGTAATGGTTATCCTACAGATACAGTCGGAAAATTAATTAGGAAGCGTCAAGCGTTAAGGACATACTTCGTAACTCTACGGCCTTTCAGAAGGAGAATCCAACATATTATGTATCCATCCCATACGAACATCAGTTTATTCGTGGTTTGAGTAAGGTCTTCATAAACGTGGGTATAACAGCCATTCATTCATCGGGTAATATACTACTACACATTTTAGACAATCCAAAGGATACAATTGATCCAAATGAAAGGTCGGGGATTTACGAAATTAGTGGTATAAAAAATGTCTTGGACAAACGAGATGATCAATTAATGAGGTTTAAAGAGAATATGGCTCATCTAAAATAAGGAAGAACAGACAAGTCTAGTGCTGCCCCATATGCATTTCAAAACTCATAAAATAGATATTTGTAACTTAAAATTAGAAATGTGGCCAATAGTAGGCAGTTGTTGGATGCACATGAGATAATAAAAATTAGAACATATGAATTATTATGAATAGTGACAAGGGACCTATCCCGTATAGTACCCTTTACACGTTACTTGACAACACTTCGCTGAACAACCGTGAAAATTCTGGTCGCGGTTCACTGAATCATGAAAATATTTTAGGTATAAATAAAAACTTTCTTAATTTAAGATTAGTTTTAATCGTCCCCGGATGATGGCAACTTAGTTGGCGAAACGCGAGTCCAGCGAAGTAACTATAAGTGTTTATGTGTTCGTCGAAACTAGGTCGTTGTCGTCGTCATCATCGTCGCCGTCAGAGCTATCGTCACATCAAAGGTTCCAGCCCTCTCCAGGAACAAAAACAAAAGGAAGAAGAGGGTAAACGTCCTTGAAAGTACGAAAATGTGCTTCTTAAAATTTTGTAATACACAGTAATGGATCATTTAATAAGCAACAAAATTACGAATTTTTTTAAATAGCAACATTACATATTGTTACATGTCTCCTGGTTACCCAGTATATGCTACAAATTATAAGATGTGTATGTGATCCAGTTTTTTCTATATCATACAGAGGGAAGGTAGTTGTTTGATAGATTTCTCAATAATAAGAGTATTTAAATATAAATATTGTATTGAGTAGTTACGTATGTTACAACATATCATTTCAAGAATGGAAATATAGGTTGAGAAGTGTTAATTATACTTTAATTACTTATTATCACTGAGTTAACTTATGAATAAGATAATAAGCAAATAAACATATTATAAAAACTAAAAATAAAATATATAATGAAGCAACTGTATTAAAAATGGCGGATACGCCGCGGATAATGTATAATCATTATTATTATATTACTTACCTTGTAACGTCTCGGCAAGACCAGATGCAAAGATGGCTCTTAAAAAGGTAGTGAACCTCCTCTCCCTATCGGACTGGAGAGTCTGTACTATATCTCCCACTGGCAGAGGGAACATAACTCTATCAATGGAATGCGCTATACCCTGAGGTATCTGGATGTCTTTCTTTTCTTCTAAAACCTTGGCACCGTTAACGGTAGTGATCTAAAACCATATGAATACTTAGCAAGGTGAAACATATTTCATTGTTTTTATTATATTACAAACCACAAATTTAAATATTGTAATTTTGTATTGACTGGGATATGGGAATTTAATGTGCGAATATATTTAATTGGGTAATTTTTATAATTGACCTATTCTAATAACTTATATACACAGTGTCATACATGGGCGTGATTATGATATATATATATATATATATATATATATATATATATATATATATATATATATATATATATATATATATATATATATATACATATATATATATATATATATATATATATATATATATATATATATATATATATATACATATATATACATATATATACATATATATATATATATATATATATATATATATATATATATATATATATATATATATATATATATATATATATATATATATATATATATATATATATATATATATATATATATATATATATATATATATATATTGAGAAGAACGAAAATACAGAACTTAAACTTAAATAGGCAATCAAATTCAATAAATGCAAGAAAATAAATTCAGTAGCCTGCAACTAAAGAACAGAATATAGTATAACACGTGCCTATGACTAACGAACAGAGTATAGCGGAACGCCAACTAGCTACGCGCATGATTGGTCGAAACATAATATCGTTATAACTAAATAATTAATCGCCACAAAAATCTGTTTCAAGTGAAATTACAATAGACAAGTCAACGTAATAATTATAAAAAATCAATCACTAATAAACCGTGTCTAAATTAAAGGATTAATGCAAAAGATAAAACTCTCGAAACCCTCATTTACACTTATGAAATGAGGGTTTCCAGAGTTTTAGCTCGGAAGCAAAATCAAAATATCCAGGGAACGTGTCACACAGAAAGTGAAGTTGCACGACAGATATTGAATTTAACTGTATGATAGTATTTAGAATTCAATAATTATATAATATGATAATCAGTGTAATAGTTTTAAGATTTTTAAGTGAAATTAAATAAACTATATATTAGGAATCAATCTGATTGGCCAGATCAAAATAACATAACAAGAAAGGAAGTAGGTAACCAGGAAGTTGCATTTGTTTTTTATTACGGTACACCCGAGAAACTACAGACATTAAAATAGTCTAGTTACAGCGTCCAAAGAAGCCACAGCCATGCTCCTGAATTTCATGAAAGAGTCATATGCAATAAATTTCTTCTTTCTTGTTTTTTTTTGAAAATTTCAGGAAATAATTTAAAAACTAATGCATTTGAGCTTGAATTTTTGCAATGACCAAAGATAATATAAACTCTAGTCAACCGCAATTATTAATCTTAATTTAATGAATTAAATATTTAAATACAAGTCCTGTAAATTTTTTAAATATATTTTTTTTAGATGTAATAGCTTTAAAAAGTTTTACCAGATTTCTTTTGCCTGGACGACGCAAAATAATGGCTGAAACTAATTTTTACGATGTAATGAATAGAAAAATGAGTGCGAATTACGTCAGAAAAAAAATTAAATTGCAACTATTTAAGATATTGCGATCAAATGATGATAACATTAAAGTTATTTTATAAACTAATTTCATTGCGGTTCTTACATCTACTATAATTTATGTTATGCAATTGGAATTTTTTTTATTATGTAGTTATGCAATTTAAAAAAATGAGCCAGTAATTTTTTAGTTTACATATTAGTACAATTATTACAATGTCTCTATTTTTGTACAAATAATATGAAAGCTAAAAAAGTTTTTATTAAAATTATAGAAAAGCTTTAATTGAAACGCATCCACTATATTTGGATTCCTAGGTAAAACTCCTTTTTAAGCCATTGACTGGACTATATACAATCTCTATTAAACCTTTTAGTACCGTTATTCACGTGACGATTAATTATAAAATAATATTAAACAAAAATGAAGGAAGCTATTTATCTATAATTTAAAATAATAATATATACGCATATGTAAATTTAATATATAATTAATTTTACGTCTGTATAATATGGATACAATGTTATCTCATTTCCTGTTAAATATTTATGTTAAGACTATGAATATTTTCAAAACTATATTTAACAACTTTCCCTGATAGGTTATGGTTATTTATATTAATAAAAGTCATGCATTAATGAATTTCATCCTTAGCCTTACGTAAAAACCGCGACGAAATTTTAAATGGTCTATGAAGTTCCATATTATTTAGATTTGATACATTAATTAAATAATAAATAAGAATGGTAGACTATTTTTGATATAACGATAGAAAATCTGATTTGACAGCAATATTTTGACATCAACACCAACCCATAAAAATTAATAAACTAAAATGCATCATTTCTCAAGGGCGCCACCAATTTTTAACGGTCACATCGCAAACTCATACACATAGCATAACCAGAGAACAGTGTTCGCTGGCATAACAGCATAACGCATAACCTATATTTTTATGACTTGTTGCTTGTAGCCCGTGTTGGTTCTTGTTTTTTGTGTTGACTTTTGTTTATTCAAATAGTGTCTTAAAATATTGGTGTTGTACTTTATTATATTTCTTTTTCCCTGTTTTTCTTGTGTACAGTTCATTATTATGGCCATGGATTATAACTATTGTGACCGAGACACTAATATTAATATGCTGGCTGAAGAACATGATTTACCAGATATAAGTGCTTTCGTTTTAACTTTCAGTATAAATCTGTTTACTACCATCTAGGTAAATTACAACCAAATACACTCAAACAGGAATCTATTAGTCTATTCATTGACAACATAATTTTTCAGAAAAAATAGATTACTAAAAATAGAATGAACGACTCTTATGCCAGATCGCCTTATATTTGGCCTTTGTAAAACTGACTTGAAAATTGAGTTTAGTTTGAGTAGTACCTGACAAACATATGACAGCTAATCAAACATAGCTGCAAATATGTTTTACTCCAGGCGATAAATATAAATACCACAAAGAAAACACTAATTTTTGACCTAAAAATAACAAAATTATAATATGAAACATGTAATATAATCAATAGAAATTAAAAAAGTGTCAAGTGTCAACATAAGACGTCATTTGAAAGGATTAGAACACAGTAGGAAAAAAATCGTTTACCTTTAACTGCTCGTCACTTACATATATTATATAGGTACCGGGTAAGTCTCTTAAGATTGACACCCCCCTTATCTCACTTAGCCTTTGCCGATTTAACTCATTCAAAAAAGGAGTAGACACGGTTTTTGATGAATTTTTATAATCTGAATATTAAAAATTATATTATCAGAATTATATTATCAGCACGAATATTAAAAATCTCGTAAGATATACAGGGTGGAAAATAAAACATGATTTTTTTAAATGGAACACCCCGTATATTTTTAGACTAAAATAATGTACTTAATTTTCTGAATCCAAAAATGTTATATAATCACGCTACCTGTTCGTGAGATATTACTTAAAACTTATCACATTACGGGTGTCAATTATAAAATAAGAACATCAAGATACCTCTGGAAACAATGCATATTTGCATTGTTTATTTGTTGACAGATGTCATCCAGTTTTTTGTGAGATAGTAGTTCACTCTCTTATATATTAGCGTAAAAAATACGTAGTGTTCGTAAAGAAGCAAGTTATTTTGAAAATGGTATATTCATTGGAAGAGCGAAAAGAGTTACTTGAAATTTATATTCAGTGCAACAAGAATAAGTCTCTTGCTCGGGGGTATGTTAGGTTATTTCGAGAAAAGCTACCTCCTTTCAAAAATAGTTTACATTTATGCAAAGTTTAGGAATACCGAATCTCTGAGAGACAAGAAAAGGGAAAGGCGAAGAACAAAAACAGGAGAAGACACAGAACTCAACGCGTTATTATATTTTGCTGAAAATCCATCCAAATCATCCTATGCCGCAGCAATAGAATTGGATATATCACAAAGAAGTGTGATAAAAATATTACATCGCCATAATTTTAAACCATATAGTATTTTGCCCGTTCAATATTTAGACGACAACAACCTTCAAGACAGGTTAACCTTCTGCAGAGACATACTTGATAGAATAGAGGAAGATGATGAGTTTCTAAGTCATGTCTTTTGGACTGACGAAAGCAGTTTTTCTACTGCGGGAATTTTTAACAGAAAAAATGCACATTACTGGGCAGCGGAAAATCCACATATTGTAAAAAAAATAAAAAAACAAGGAAACCAAACTGTAAACGTGTGGCATCCACAAGGATGCTATTGTAGGTCCTGTATTTATAAATGGGCCCTTAAATGCACAACGTTATGTGGATATTCTTCAACATCCAGTTAAAAATTATTTATATAATATTAATTTAGTGGACAACAGATCTGTTATTTGGCAGCAGGATGGAGCACCACCACACTCTCCAAGGAACGTCACCGAATACCTAAACAGAAAATATCCTATTTGGATAGGAAGGCACGGTGTTATACATTGGCCCGCTAAAAGTCCGGACTTAACACCTATGGATTTTTTTCTGTGGGGGTATCATAAAACAAGATATATACGAAACTGGGGCTTTTAATAATATGAATGAGTTAAAAGATTGCATACGTGTAAAAATTGAGGAATTAAACCAAAATGGTGATATCTTTCAAAGGGTGAGAAGCAATTTTATAAAGCGATGCCAAATGTGTATTCAGAATGGTGGTGGTTACGTGGAAAATATTTAATTACGTTACGTGTAAATAAATAAAATTGTGTTACTCTATTGTGTTACTGTATTAATATTGACTTTTATTTGTTTTTATTAGGCTTATGTTGTTTATTGTTATTACTCGTTACTGTTTTTGTCACCTATATATTATTTATTTATTATCTCAATAAATGGCATTGTTTCCAGAGGTATCTTGATATGTTTTTTGTTTTATAATTGACACCCGTAATGTGATAAGTTTATAGTAATATCTCACGAACAGGTGAAGTGATTATATAACAATTAGATATTTTTTTATTCAGAAAATTAAGGACATAAAAATATACGGGGTGTTCCATTAAAAAAAATCATGTTTTATTTTCCACCCTGTATATATTACGAGATTTTTAATATCCGTGCTCAGATTATAAAAAATCATCAAAAACCGCGTCCACTCCGTTTTTGAATGAGTTAAATCGGCAAAGGATAAGTGAGATAAGGGGGGTGTCAATCTTAAGAGACTTACCCTGTCCATAGGTAATCATTTTAGACTTTTTAAAATAAAAAAACGTCGGGTGTTGCAGTTAAATGCCCCCCTCAGAGTCTTAGATGAATAAATTATATTGTTGCCTATTAATTATTAGTGTCCACCATCTTATACTTTTTGTTTTTGTCGACTTGCACGCGTATTTTGCATTTCTCGGTAAAAACAGGTAAGTATATAACAAATTGATGAACGATGAGTAACAAAGAAGATGAATAATTTAAATATATGTAAGTGTCTTCTTTTTATTATTATATTTAGTTACATTCCAGAAAATTTATCTAGGGGGGGGGGAGTGTCAGGAAAGTCGGTAATCCCAGTGGACGACAAAAACATTTCAGAAAATTGTTGAAAAATATTATGTTACCTCAATCATAGGTAATAAAATAAATACCAATTTCATGAATTCATGTTAATATATCTTTATTAAAATATTAAAACAATAAAAAACTGACCTGTCATCTAACAGAATCAAGAACTCAGTAGGAATAGTAATTAAAAGTAAATACAGTAATGAAAAATGTAATAGGAGTTACAAAATAAAATATTTTCCATAATGTTGCAAAACAAAACTTATTTCAAGGGATAATTTTGATACTGATTTGTACTGATGCAGATTATGCTCCTTTATTTTATGGTTCATGGACGAAGACTTACTTTCCATGTAGATATATTTTTCTTATTATTCTTGTCAATTCTACATGAAAATGGTCTTTTGAGTTTTTATTGTCAGATGCGCAGATCTTGATTGAAACAATTATATGTAAATTGAAACTAATTATTTATTATTATCACTGATAATATAGTTAATTTTTTTTGCACTTTAGTAACACTATCATGGAGGGGGAAGCGGGGAAAATTATCATGTATTGTAAACACCTGGAAAATCGTTTTTTCGCACAAAATTAATTTTGGACTTTTTAGATCGGATAATCCGTTCTCGAGATATGAGCATTTGAAGGTAGTTGAAAATTGGGGATAAAGATGGGTTTTTAAAGGATATCATTGATATTAAATTGAGATTTTCGGGACAAAAAAGAGGAAAGACTTTTTTTACATATAAATAATTATTAGGAAATGCTCCTACCCGAGGAGGGGGGAATGGGGAAGGGAGTGGGGGTATACAAATTTTGTACACTTTTTGCGCAAATGCTCGGGAGAAAATATAATCCGTTTTAAATCGAAAGTATTTCCGCGAAAAAATACTAAAATTGTGAGTGACAATCGAATTTGAATATTTTTATAAACGATTTTTCGCCATGGTTTAGGCACGCCCCACTGACACATCACTGTTCGATTGTCGTTGCGCCCGCTACGGATCGTCAGATATAACTAGCGCTCGTACTTGTCCTATCATCATTATTATTACTATTTAATTAAATAGACAAAACCTCGACCTTTGAAACGTGCCTGGTCAGAAGTCCCTATCCCTGTCCCTTCGGCCGCTATGACCTAAGACCCCTAACCTGCGCTACCACCATTTCTAATTATAAGAGCGAGGTCTTTTATCGAAGTTTAAATACAAACAAAAAGATTATCTCATTATGTAAAAATAATTTTTCACATCTCCTCCCCTCATGGCGAAAAATCATTTTTAAAAATATTAAAATTTGTTTTTCATTCACAACTTTCCTATTTTTCGCAAAATAACTTCCGGTTAATAACGAACTAAAGATTTTTTGCTCCAGGCATTTTGGTGCAAAGAGATTAGATGGCGATATAGGGGAATAATAAGGATATATTAGTTGGCGATATAGGGAAATAATAATTTTTTATATACCCTCATATATCATCTACCCGTTCTAAATGACCTCTTCCCCACCCACAACAACAATTGTTTACAAGTCAAAAACATATCCTGGCTCCTTTTTTGTCCCGAAAATCTAATTTAATATCAATGATCCCCTTTAAAAACCCGCCTTCTATCCCTAGGTTCCAAGTACCTTAAAAAGGCTCATATCTCGAGAACGCACTCTCTGATCCTCAACCTTTTCGTCCCCGAGATCTTCAACTTATAAAATTTTTTCCTAGGGCCTAACGGTAACAAAATATCCCCGAAAAAACGATTTTCCATGTATTTACATGGTGATTATTCCACACATCCCCCAGCATGGTAATATTACTAAAGTGCTCGGGTGATAGGGGAGACCTTTATAAAACCTCTATAAAACCACGAAAAAGAAAACGGGGAATACCGCATTTTTCGAGCCAGATCTACTCTACTATATCTAAAGATTCTAAAGTAGGGATTTTTCATATGAAAAAATAACGATTAAAAAAATCAAAACAGCAGGAAAAAATTAAACCGTTGTAGACATAGGTTCATATGGACTTTCCGTCATGAACTGACCTAAGGAACTACACCCCGAAATATTAGCACGTCATTAAGCAACACCCTGTACAACTGAGTAGAAACAAAGCATAGCACCTTAGCTAGATTAGAGCAACTTAAAAAACGGCTTCGGAAGTAATATATTATGTAAGTAACTAAATCTAATAATAAAAAAGAAAATTTACTTCCGGTTAAATTTAAATGAATCATCTTTTACAAAGGTTATTTAACTAAAATAATAATTCTAGTGTAGAAAAAATGTCCCTTTTTATGAGCGAGGAAAAGCATTGGCCAAGGTTTTTAGAGAAGAAACTAAAACCTTCTCAACATATTTTTATCTAAACACCTTGAACATTGGTCAATTATTTCGAATACTGCACGTTGAATTAAAAAACAAAAAAATACGTGTCAAATATTTTTAAAAGATCTAATTAGCGACACTAAACCTGACCCTTGAAACTTTGGGATTTTAAATGGGTACCCCTAATTTTTATTACGGATTTATATTCTACGGTAAAAAATGAGACCCTTTTGCCTGAAACATTTTTTCGAAATCTTAGTAGATGGCGCTGGAAATGAAGGGGAAAAATACGTGCCTAGAAATTTATTCAAAAAGCTTGAAAATTAAAAACAAAAATATGTGTAGAATATTTTTTTATAGTTAGATATCATTGAATAACTCCGAAAAATATTCCACACGTATTTTTTTGTTTTTCATTTTCAAGCTTGTGATGCTCTCAGCTTCAGAGCGGAGGTTCTATATAGAGCGCCACTGTCCGTTTAGAGTGCTGACATACCACTTTTTCCTATAAGCAATATCTGTGGGGGTCACGAATACCTTCGAGTGGAGAATGGTGGTAACCCCAGGGGTCACGTGATGTACAGATAGGCCTTGTATTACCCTATCTTAAGAAATACACAGATTGATGGTTATAACAGGTTTATTTTCAGATTTATATTAGCCATATCAAGTACAC
>CAXKVY010012670.1:0-29129 GCA_964058915.1 Tetropium fuscum | reverse complement strand
TTGTTAAACGTTGTAGGTACTCTAAATCTAATCGTGAGAAGCCTTGCAGATGGTTTTCAACAAGCCTGGTTCAAAGCGCACGTCTTCGTTCCAAGTTTCAACTTCAATGTAAATTTGAAGTATATTTAGATCATCTATTTTTTTATCATTTGAGCCAATTTGGCAGTCTTTCCTTCCATGAAAATTAGTTCGTGATACTCGTTGATCATCGCGCCAGCAATTAAATAAAAGTCTGTCAGGTGAAGGACGTGAGCTTTTGGTTATAATACCATCGAGAAAGCGAAATATTGATTTGATGTATTCGTTTCGAGCTCGATAATCCATCTCTGAATGGTCACGATTCTTGCTTCATTGGCTTCTTGTGTTGTTAATTGGCTCTCTCCTGGTTATATACTCGGGGGAATTTTATAGTCAGAGTTGAGTTCATCGAGAAAAGAAATAATATCATGGTATCCTTTATCGACGAGGAATATATCATCCTCTCGAAACCAATTTCGGATACCGCCAATGTTCTCTTGGTGTTCTGTGCGAAGCATTGTCGCATCATTATTTCTGCCGTCGTCAAAATAGGATCCTTGATATCCAAAATATAACCGCTCGTTGCAACTAATAATGCAGGTTTCACCAAGTGTCGACCTTTATGTATAGAATACGATTGTCGCAATGTCCGATTGTTGCCTGATTTTTCAATATAACTGTAGGTACCATCAACACTGACGATAGCTTTGCGATTGTCAGGATCAGCATCAAACAAAACGTTAGCGAAATATGTTCTTCAATATGCCTTTCAATATGTCTTTCAATAACCTGTTCGCGGGTTAAGGCGTCCATGTTTCCACGTACAAAACATATAATTAATGATCTTTTAACAACGCCTATAGCCACGCTGGCAGCTTGACGTGCAAAATAAGTAAATGTTACTTTCAAGAAATCATCTGATATGCCTTGCCGTAATTTACACAAAAACGCCAGGAGTCTTTTTTAACACGTCATTGGTGATCATTCACAGGATCGCTTTGGTTGTAAAGAGTCTCAAATTAAGGTTTTGATAATGAAGTTATTGTTCGGAAGTCTTCGTCTGAGAGAATATTCGGATCAGACACTTGCTCATCTCTCCTAATCAATGCCTTATGAGGTTCAGTAAAGAAGTTCAAAACTACTCCTCCTTGTAATTTTATAGGTCTATTTAGAAATTTCATTCCGTCGTAAAATTATCTTAGAAGAAATTGTTCATTATCTAAGTGGTGGTTACATAGACGAAGAGACTGAAGAAAATAATTAGTATCAAGACATACTTGGACTCTTGCTTTAACGGAAATGCGACTTAAAGCAGGGGGCCTATTGTTGCATACAACAAATATTAAATGATTTGTGTTTTAAAACCCTGAGTCGGATACATTCAGGATCATCACCATTTGCTAGGTTTATCCTCAACAATTCATCTCAGTTGAGGCATACGCGTGTGTTATTGTTGATATCAATTGGTAGATTATTTAGTTCGTTTTGGTACGTAAAGCGATTACCATTTTTTCTGGATCAAAATTCAAACGCGAAACCTCTGAAAAAATACCTCGCATAAGAAAAAAACCAAATACGTATACGCTATATATTTCTGTTTTACATAAACAGTTACATAATGTTCTATCTTTAGAAAAACAGTTTATGCATTTATATTGCTAACTAATATTTGCTCGTTGATCATTGGCAAGGCAGGTAGCTTTTTTGGCCACAATGTTCCTAAAAATTTTTATAGGGATGATGACTCAACGTCATATCAAAAATTCGGCCAATTTGACTGAAGCCGTCCCTTAATGTATTACAACTATTTATGGTAACTAGTAGAAAAAAAACAAAAATAATTTTATATATATTTTGAAAATTAAATCTTGTGGGAAAAATTGTAAATTATGTTTGCTTATGCTTAAGACATAGCACACATCTATAGATGACACTTTGAGATTTTCTAAAAATTTCCAGAGAAAAATATTTGCACCGTGATAATAAGTAAAGGATGTTTCTAAATTGGTGCGAGAGATTTTAAGAGGTGAATTTTAACCAAAAAATAAAAAAACATGTTTTTATTTTTTCGAAACCTTCCCCTAAGTTGGCGCCCTCTACAATAGGGGTAAAAATTGTTTTTATTATATTTTCTCCACTATGGCAGAATTTAGAAGATTTAAATTTCGGAACACACTCCGTTTTCAAATTAATTCACTGATGGGTTATTATTCGGTGAAACAGTGAAGTGGGCTGATTTCGCAAAGAAACTCAAAAGGCGCCTTGAGCTCTGATGAAAAATCTTATAGGGGTTGATTCTTTTACCCCCTTGTAACAATATCTCAATGTTACAAAAACTGTAACAAACTGTCATTTTATTGTTGCAAATTGTCACTTATAATATCACAAGAGCTTAAAAAAAAATCCAGGAATAATTTACGCCCGTGTGGTATTCGGTAAGAAAATTTCACACCCCAAGGATACATTAAACTTGACATTTTACTAGTGCAATTTGTATTTTATGTTAAATAAAACTTCATGGAGAATAATAAATAAAAATATTATATTCTAGATATGTCGTATGAATAATAAGTACCTACATTATTTAGTGGTTGTCGAGGTGGTTGTAAAGAAATTCTTTGAGTTATCATTACATATTTATATGATATTACAGTTAACGTTAAGTTTAATTATCTTAATAGGTGAAAATAAAATTAATATGAGTTTCTATTTTCCTAATTAAAATGTAGTGTTTTAAAGTTAACCTTAAAAGTACAAGATAAGCACCTTAAAATTATTTGTCTTCACTAATCATCTGCCAATTTAACTCATTCGAAAATTACAATGCTATTTATTGACACAATACCTCCTATGAGTGGGGACTTTTAGTATGTTTACCTCATAACTAGTCCAAATTACGAAGTGTGGTCCAAACAAAGTCCCAAAGTATAAAATTGTATTCCTTCTATTTCACTCAACAAGCTTTCGTTGATCTGACTACATCTGCTGCTGTACATTAATTGTTATTTAAGCTGAAAAATGTTTAAATAAAGGGTGTGTGTCGGTCAACTACTCACTACTCGTTTTAGCATGGCGCGTTCATGAGTATATAAAGGGGTGTTTTTTTAAGTGATGGTCCTCGAATATTCTATGATGACTTAATGCCATCTGGGGATTCATTCATAATCTGATAATATTTTAGTTCCTGGCTATTTCTGACTTTTTGTACTGAAATTAACTGACGTTAAGGGTAATTTCAGCTTGTTTTTATCATTGAACATACGAAAAATATATTAAAATAAATAAAAATGTTTTGAGCTGTGAAAAATGCAGTATTTCACGAATCGCGTTCTATCGCCCGCAGAAATTTCCAAAAAGAAATGTGCTCATGTATTTCATATAATTGATGGATGTATTTGCGTTGCCACTATATCGGATTTTAAATTGAAATAACACGTTAACAATATTTTTAGAGTAAATATTATCGCAAACCTTTTACGCTATAAATCAACCGCGAAGCTGACAAATTGAAAACCTAAATCAAATTTACACTTTTCAGGGGCGAATTTATCATGGCTTTGAAGTTCTCTACGACAGGCGTCTTGTAGCAGATTTTCACCTAACATGAGTGACGCAAACTTTTGTTTTAACATAAAGAACCCATTAGCCCAACTTTTCCTGAGCTTGTCACTCCGTGTGAGTTTCATGCGGACAACGTGGCCTTTGTAGTTGGAAAAAATACGTGGTTAACAAGCATTGATGCACGTATTAATAATCAGGCTGTCACTTAGGACTTGTATGGGTAATATAAATAGACCTCTTACGGCTCTTCATGGACTATTGTGTATTGGGGTCGGACGTAGATACACACGTAATCTTGTCTGTATGAGTACGTATTGTGGATAACACGCGAAATAAGACAAATGGATTTTGTCTAGACCGATTTGTAGAGGCTTACTAATAGTAGACAGTGCCCTGTTATTTGGTTAAAATAAACTTTGCTCCTACTACTGTGCACTTACTCAACAAGAGAACCAAGTACTTTGCATATATATATATATATATATATATATATATATATATATATATATATATATATATATATATATATATATATATATATATATATACAGGGTGTTTCTAAATTGATGCAAAAAGATTTTAAGGGGTGATTTTTCAGAAAAAATTGAGGTGAATCTTTCATATTTTTTTCCAAAATCCCATTCCCTCCAAGTTACAGCCCTCTAAAGTTAATAGTTTTTATTTATGTTCTCCACTATGGAAGAATTTAGAAGAATGAATTCCCTCCAAGTTACAGCCCTCTAAAGTTAATAGTTTTTATTTATGTTCTCCACTATGGAAGAATTTAGAAGAATTTAGAAGAATGAAATTCAGCGGACAACTTGCACTAATAAAATGACAGTTTGTGACATTTTTTATAACAATGAGATATTGTTACAAGGGGGTAAAAAAACCACCCCTATAATATTTTTCTTCAGAACTTTTTAATGCGTGGATATTTCTTTATTTAAAAATTTGACATGCAAATATAGCCTCAATCTGCAAATTTTCTGTCTCTAGAGTTTTGTTCAAAACACTCATTTTTTTCCCACAAAAAAACAAAATTATACTTACATTGCCTTTCAAATAAATTCACCGAGGGATTATCATTCGGTGAAATAGTCACATAAGCTGTTGTCAAAGAAAGTCATTGTGAGAAGTATTGTCATTGTTCTTGTTTTCTCTAATCTATAGAGAGTTCCTATAATTGACTTTAATAACAGAATGATAACTTTATTTGATTGGATGTAACTATAATTTACAAAATACCACAATAACATATTAAATAAGTGCCCTATTGTAACAAACAACAGTAACAAACTAATAAAAATGGTATTCAAATATCTGTAACGCGTATCTTATATAAAGTATTATTTGTTATAAAATACACAATAATAATAATAATAATAATAAAATATTTAATACTTCTATCAATAAAAACGTAATGAATGTATGTTTAGTTACTTCTCATATTTTC
The DNA here is from genome assembly GCA_964058915.1 of Tetropium fuscum. Lineage (NCBI taxonomy): Eukaryota > Metazoa > Arthropoda > Insecta > Coleoptera > Cerambycidae > Tetropium > Tetropium fuscum. The sequence goes on along the minus strand of CAXKVY010012670.1, from coordinate 24,094 downwards.
TTGTATAATGCTCACATTGCTTACTAGTCAAATTCTGGGGCCAGCTGCAGGCGAGAAACGACACAGTCAGTCAGTCAGTGTGTGTGTGTGTATCGACACGAGTGATTACTGTTCGACTGCCCTGACCTTATTTAAAAAATAGGGAATAGAGTTGGGCGTGATTATAAAGGAAACCCTTAGACGTTAGTCTTGGGCGCCGTGCCTTCGAGTGGCTGGTCTTACGAGTTTAGGGTTATCTTGTTTGCGACTCGAATGACGCGATAAGGTGTTACCTTGTCGTTGGGATACCTTTTGTTTAGCGGCAATTGTGTATCCGGGGAAGCCTCTACTTATTTTTAGGATGGCACTAGCTAGTCGCTGAAGCATTGGGAATTTATTAAGTTTTATAGAGAGTAACACCCAGTCAAGTAGATAAGTAATAGATATTAATGATATGACTGAGAATAGTATTGGCCGTTTTACTGGAGGGTGTACTGAGTGCTGGTTCGGGGGCAGAGGAACCCCGGTGAGTACACTTGTATATTATGTATGTCAACAGAACAGTAATTGTATATTTTATGTTTTCATGGATTGTGGCCTGGTCCGCTGGTTTCCCGAGAAATAACTCTGTCAAATGAATTGCATTGTAATGATCCACGGAGAAGTAAACAAAAAGAAAGAAATAAAAATAAAGGTAAACATTCATATCTTTACATATCAATCACAAAAATCATAATAAATGTTGAAAACGCACGACTCTACTCTTCATTGAATTCCGTATTGTTTGAAATAACACGGGTGTATTTCTAATAGTTTCGCATGATGCTACAATGCGATCTCTTAAATTCTCTATGTTTTCAACGGGAGCTGAAGAAGCCAACCTTTTAAGAAAACCCCAAATGCAAAACTCCATCGAATTTAATTCTGGACAAATTCGGGTCAATTCTGTCAGTTTATCCAACGATTTGGATAAACTGCGTCTAAGTGGCGAGTGTTCTGTGTGGTTCCGTAAATAAGTCATTGAATTCAAGTCTTCCTATTGGCAATGGGATTTCTTTATTTCGAGCCGTTTGCTATTGTCTTTCTGAAAATTAGGACAAGCACCATGAAAAAACAAACATCAGGTTTATCTCTTATTACCTCTAAAATTATCTCTCTATGATGCTAACTTGGTTAGCGAAACGCCCATCCAGTGCAATGTAGTATTTCGGTAATAGTTGAAAGCAGTGTTTGGTGTTTATTATCTGGTGAAACCTGCCTTGTAAACCTGCTTGTGATGTTCCAAATTTCAAAATAAAGTGGTACATATTTAGCATTAAGCAGATTTTCGTCACAAATTTAAAAAAAAGTCAGTTACAATCTCAGAAATTGTTATTTAAATAATTGTTAATAAATGAACAGTGTATTTAAAAAACCTTAACAGTAAACAACAACAATAAAATATTTTAAATAAAAATAATAATTTATAACGAACACTTTCTAATTAGTACTTAGTCATTGCACCATTTTGCCCTATAGCATATTGTGAAATACAAGTTTATAATTAAGTTTGGGGTTGTTTCGGTTAGTTCCTCCCAGGTTTCTACTATTTTAGCAACAAGTGTATCTCCATTTTGCGGTCTAAATTATGAATCATAGATTATTTTAGTCATTAAAACCCGTACCTGAATTATATGGGAAGGAGTATAATCACGCCTATCGTGTGCAGATATAATTTTTTTTGATTCGGCGGCCATTTTGAAAAAATTAGCGGAATCTCGGAAAAATTTGTGTTGTTGTTCCGCCGTGTTTGATCTGTATTACTCATTGAACATACCTACGTTTCGAAGTGCAATGTGTCGATTTTTCGGGCAAGCCTTATTTAAAGAGTTAATTATCCTTTGTCAAAAATTATTAAAATAAGTCTACTATTATTTTCATGTTGTAACATATTTGATATAGAGGTAATAATATTTTTTCAAAGTGCATTTTATCTAGTGACGTATATATAATTATTTTTTGTGCATTACTTTTGATGAAAGTTTGATCTTTTTTTTGTGTTTATTCATTTCTTTTTAAAGCTATTTTAATATATTTTCAAGTGTATTATATCTAACCCATATTATGTACAATAAAGTCCCAATATCTATCAAGTTTCACAGCTCAGGTATTTTTATTTTCCAGGTCAGGGTGAGGAAAAGTCCCACTACACAGAAAAACAAAAACATATTAAGGTAAGTGTCTTTATCCGCCTTAGTTCGGATAATCCGCAAATCGAAACCATGCTTTTAAAGCAAATATCTCAACAGAGTCTGTTTACAATTCTACGTGCAAGGAAAATTTAACGGGTGTAATAAAAATACATCAGGCCATTGGCAGTTTTCCACCTACCACCACCTAATATTTCCCTCTCACAGCAGAAGTCCCGAGAGGGCGGTTTAAAATCTAACGCGAACAATTCGTGAACACCAAAGACAATTTTCTTCATATTTTGCGGCAAACGTTCCGGCCTTTGTCGCCTAATCGCTCTCGGACAAACAGAAATTCCAGGCCAGGGTCTATTGTATTTACCAGCCAAGACAAAAGTGTATTCTTTAACGATTGTTATTATTACCAAGGTAAATCGAAGTTGAAGTGTATATCGGTAGCCGGCTGAATCGAACCGCGCTGCCAAAAGACCACGTGATTTATAGAGTGATTTATAGAGTGATTTATAGGAAGTGTTTTCATTTGATTTCTCTTTGTATAACTTAGAGATTTCTCGTTAAAGTATTGTGCATGAAAATTTGGTAGGTATCAAATGACATATTATCAGAAATTATTACGATTGCAAAACTATGTATGTATGTATAAAGATATATCAGATATAGAAGGGTAAATGATAGTATATACTAAATAGGAAGTAGGAATGTAAACTGTAGGTATAGTGTATAGTAGACATAGTGAAGGTGTAAAGATGCTAAACATAAATAAACTCGATAACTAAAGTGAGAAAGTGTGCATGACAAGAAGAGCACGAAAACAAAAGAGGTGAAAACCAAGGAAGAAAAATAATAATTGAGAGAAAATAATGGCAGATAGAAATTTAGAAGAAGTTTGTAGAGAATAATTGAGCCAGAAAAAATGCAAGGCCAGGGTAGAAAATAAGAAACGAAGATTGGAGATATAAATTTGGAAGCAGTTTGCACATAGAAATAAGGGGAGAGTAGTATTAAAGGAGTTGCTGAGTTGCATGGACGCCATATGGATGGGGCATGCTGAAATTTAATAAAAATTAGACGGACAAAAGCAAAGTGTGAAAATAAAAGCGTTTAGAAGCAACATTAGACAAAGTGTACCTTATCATATCAATCGAATCTAAGTCATGACTATAAAATGAGATTGCAAAACTTTTTACCAGTTTTTCTAAATTTACCAAGTACTAACCTTAACAAAAGAATAATTTTAAATAGAGCTCATAGATATAAGATTTTAGTTTTATTTTAGAAAACAATTCGGACTTAAGCCCAAAATTTTAACAAATGTCAGAAATGTCAATAATTTTATATTAGGTTAAGTAGCGTATAGAAATTTTTACAGTAGTTTATTTATTATCATTTTCTCTTATCCATTATATAACCATATTCAAATTTGATCATCACATACCTATCTATTGCATAGTAATAATCGAATTTGTTATAAATAAATGTATATATATATATATATATATATATATATATATATATATATATATATATATATATATATATATATATATATATATATATATATATATATATATATATATATATATATATATATATATATATATATATATATATATATATATATATATATATATATATATATATATATATATATATATATATATATATATATATATCGACTAGCTTCTTGGTGAGACCCGACTCTTAGATCTTGCTAGCTTACAACTAGTTCTACATTTTCATGGACGTTGGTCGAGTGGTTAGCGCGCTAGCTCTCGGCTCGATCACCTAGCAGCAGTATATTGGCTCTATTCCCCGCACTGGTGCAAAATAAATTTTCAATCGCTTTTCCCGAAGATCTATCTAATATTATTATTATATTATTTAAAAATATGGGCAATGGGCATGTCTGAGCATATAAACTGACTTTGATAGGTTAATCGCGTTACTGGTGTACCAATTAGTGAAAGTGACATATCCGCTATTTTAGCTTAGAGCATTTTAAAAATAGGTTATATACCTACATAATTTTCCAACATGGAACGAACGGTCTACTGGGTTTTGATCGGGACTGTTGGAAGGCAAATAGTTAAGTTTAATGAAAATCATTTCACGGCTTAATACAAGATATTTGCAAGAGTATAACGGTGTGTGGCTATATAATGGTATATAATGGCTGAATAATGGCAAAATGTAATGGCTTCCTGAATTCTCATAGTAGATTCTTGTGCTGATAGTACAGGGCTATAACTTTTAAAATATTTTCCCGTCTGCTGAATATTTTGCAACCCATCTCAACGCAATTATCTCATCAACTTGAAATCTTATTACGCGCAATGCTTGGATAACTCTCGACGTTAAGCATTCATTTAAAGCTGGGGTATCTAAATTGTTCAATAATACCTAATAATTAAACTGAATCAAGAAATTTCTCGCTCTTTACTTTCCGTACTATACAGTAAAACAGCCCTTTGAGGGAATGTTGAGATTTCGTTCTTATTTCAAAGGCATATTTGCCATTCATCCGGAAATGGCGAAATGGCTCAAAATTGAACTTCATTATTTCAGCGAAGTGTACGACATTTTAATTTAATTCGTGCACAACGCCAGTATTAATAAAATAAATCCGTACCTAAATCCAGTTAGGTACTATCTTGTAACTTAGAGAAATATGGCGATGAGATAGGTTGCTCCTATGAAATTTTCCTTTTTGAAAATAAGCTGGTATATAAAAGTATTTCAACAGTAACTATCAGTATTTAAATTTAAAATATCCTTTATATCACCATATAAATAAAATATAAATTCAATCATATCAAGTTTTATGTTTCTTAATTTTGCATAATATTGGTATTTTTTAAATTCTGTGTTTATGACAAAAACTAATGTCATAAAATGTCACTGAAAGTGTTGAGGTATTATTATTTTAAATTAAAGTAAAAATGATCAATAAAACAAATCGTACATCACTCTGAAGATCCTCAATGAAGGTGAAAGAACTTGTACAATTTCTAAGTGGTCCGTTTTCGTATATATGTCCAGATATGTAACTGGTAAGTGTGTCTTCCTTATTATTCATCTATTTGCTTATTTATCTATGTAATGAATTGCTACAAACCCAAGATTTCTTTTCGCAATGCAATATATGTATATATATATATATATATATATATATATATATATATATATATATATATATATATATATATATATATATATATATATATTAGCTTTCAAATTCTTTGCTATTCATATTTATTTTGTGAAAAGTAATCTTGGGTTGGTAGCATTTCATTACAAATAAAATAAGCAAATAGACGAATAAGAAGGAAAACACACTTACCAGTGCTATATCTGGACACACATACGGAAATGAACCACTATACACACGAAAACGAACCACTTAGAAGTTGTACAAGTTCTTTCACCTTTCTTGAGGATCTTCAGAGCAGTATACGATTTATTTCATTGATTAAAATTTGACTACATTACATAGAAATAAGACTTGAATTTAAATTCAAGTCTTATTTCTATGTAATGAAATGCTACCAACCCAAGATTACTTTTCACAATATATATATATATATATATATATATATATATATATATATATATATATATATATATATATATATATGTATATATATATATATATATATATATATATATATATATATATATATATATATATATATATATATATATATATATATATATATATATATATATATATATATATATATATATATATATATATATATATATATATACTTTTTTATATCAAGTAGAGATCCGATTAAATTTAGGGTAACCCGAGATCCACCACAACAGAAAGACTTTTTTGAGTATATTTTTCACTTAATGTTGTCTAATATTTTGCTTAATCCATAACCCCACAGAGGGGAAATAATTTCAGCGTTTTAATTTTTCGTGATAAATTGTGAACAAAACGAGATCCCTAATAAAATTCATAGAAGCAGAGATCCGGAAATGTATATGTTGATGTATATAGCCTAAGATGAGATCCTGCAATGTTGCCATGCCCTTTGGATGTATGCAATGCGCTCAGACGTGCCTGTGATAGTGAATTACTTTGAATAGTTACATTTACAAAATGTTTTCACGTGGAAAAGAGTTAGTAAGTTTAGCTATAAATGGAAAATCCCCGCCAGCTGCTAGCACACGAAGGTAAGTAAGAATAAACTTTTAAAATGTTTCAATACCCAATACCTACTTGAAATAGGTAGATATTATTTTATTTCGATGTTGATGTTTTTTATCACGGGTGTTCTTCAGACAGAAACTTAAAAGGATTCGAGACACGATTTTTCGAGACCATTTTCTTTTTGAGAAAAATAATAATAATGTCCCGTTTTCCAAGGTCGCGGTAATTAATACGAATGTAAAGGTAATTACAAGGTGAAGTTAATGATATCATTTATAAAAAATAGGAAAAATAGGAAAAAATAATTGTAGGGCACCACCAACGAGATTGAACAGGTCGCTGGTCCTGACTAGCTAGCGGAGAGATATGGTCGTGAATTCGGAGGCCGTTGCGATACAAAATAAGTTCGGTTCGTGGAAAAATACTATTCTTACCTACGCCGGCTTTTGCTGCAAAAACGCTAAGGCAGGCTGCTTACGGTCACTAAAATATTAAATAATAATCCCACGGCTAAGCGGATTAAGGACAAATAAAAACGAAGATTTTTGTTTAAATTACAGGGAAAACAAAACGACAATCCGTTTAAGTTTACAACGCTATAATCTAAACCCTTTAAATGAATTATCATAAGTATTATTGCAGGTTAATTTACGAAATGCAAGGCAAAACCCGAAATTAATAGCAATTGAAACGATATAGCTGCGAAATAAACGAAATAGCTGCTAGAGCAAGAACACAAATGCGATAAAATTAATTAACTAAGTACAAGTTTTTAACGTTAAGTCACAGAGGAGAAAATTAGAAAAAATCTTGTATGAAACACGTTGGGAAATACTATTTTGTGTAACTCGCATCCTTTTGCAGGACTCGCTAGCGCTCGTTCCGCAGAAATCTGCTCGTTACACAAAATTGTACTTTTCACAACTGGTTACATAAATACACTTTCCTAGAATTTTCGGCTCAGCAATTTCACATATAACGAGGGGTGGGGGGCATACATTTTTGGAGAGTTTTTCAGCTTTTCTCAATGCCCAGTGGTGCAAATATAGCAAAACTATATATTTTCAGTTCCAGTGCGATACCAGCTTTGTGTTTATGTCACATATAAAAAAAATGGAATTTCCAAAATTTTCGCACAAAACATTTTCGCAAGAAAACCGAAATAGTTTTTCTCTAAACTTTATATTGCAGTACATAGCCATACATTTTTCTAGATTTTTTGGCTCGGCAATATCAGAAATGAACGAGAGGATATAAATTTTTGGGCAGTTGTTCGGCTTTTGCTAAAATCCTTATGATGCAAACAACTATATTTTAGAACCAACATGTCACTAGCTTTTAGTCGACATTCGTATCACACTTATCACACATCATGTCACCAATCATATCACATAAAAAAAAATAATTTTCACCGATTCCCAAAGTATTTTTGTTTTTCCACTTTTCCAAAATTTTACTTTAGCACTTTAGCAAGATCTATTTCTAGTTCAAATTTCATGGAAAGACACTGATCCTACCAGGTTTCTGTTTTTTGCCTTTTGCGACACGGAATTCTAGTTTTAAATTATTGTTTGCTCGTATGCAATTGCAGAAACATTCTTTAGGTATTGCCAAGCAAGACATTCACAATATGATAACATTTACCTACGCAATATTTAGATAGATGTTCTTTAATTTATTATTTTATTACCATGTTCAGAAAAGAAGATCAATATATTTATATTGATGTTCCCTATAATTACCTATTCAATATATTTATTGAATAGGTAACTTTGAGGAAGAAGAAGAGACAGTTTTTTGCTTCATGCTTTATAATGAAGGGCGACATGAAAGTTAAAACTGGATATTTTTCAGGATATTTTCCAAAAAATATTTAGAGCATTTTTTTGTAGCTGCTACTTTTCAATATATTTTCACGTTGTGCTGAAATGTTTGATACTTTTTATTTTATTGTATTAGTATGTTGGTTTTGAGTTGAGACATAAACCTACACATTCTATGATAATAAGATATATTTGAAATATACAAATAAAGAATGTTTCTTCTGCCTTATGTTGGTAAGAAGTTTTTCCATTTTACGCTTTACTAGTTCATGAAATAGAAATTATCAGATGTTGAATTTTAAAGAATAATTTAGTATAGTCATATACTGTGACAATTTTCTACTAATATATGGAACGCAAGAATTCATCCCATACATTGGCTCTGAAAATATTAGATTTACTGCCAAGCAGACTAACTTAATATATTTAAAATGAATAAACCGTTTATGTCTGTGTTACGGATTTGTGATGCGACGTTGCCGACTATACAGGATCTCGTCTTGTCGATAAATTGTTATATACAAGATATGCACTGCAGCGCCCTCCTCAGTGCGTATGGTTTAACTACTCGTGTATAAAAATTGATAAAAATGATGAAAATGAGATCCGGGCTAAAATTTAGGTACAGACCACCCACACCTAGATTAATTGAAAAAAAATTATATACACATAGAAACAAGTCGAGATCCGATTCGGATCTCGACTTGTAAAATCGGATCTCCACTTGTATAATAAATATCACGAAATGATCTCGACTTGTACAGAAAATATATCTATATATATATATATATATATATATATATATATATATATATATATATATATATATATATATATATATATATATATATATATATATATATATATATTAGCTTTGAAATTCTTTGCTATTCATATTTGATTTGTGAAAAGTAATCCTGGGTTTGTAGCATTTCATTACATAGAGAAATAAGCAAATAGACGAATAAGTTGTACAAGTTCTTTCACCTTTATTGAGGATCTTCAGAGCAGTGTACGATTTATTTCATTGATCATTTATACTTAAATTTAAAATATTAATACTCCATCACTTGCAGTGACGTTTTATGACATTAGTTTTCAAAAACTAACTTGTGAAAGAACTTGTACAACTTCTAAGTGGTTCGTTTCCGTGTGTATAAGTGGTTCGTTTCCGTATGTATTTCCAGATATAGCACTGGTAAGTGTGTCTTCCTTCTTATTCGTCTATTTACTTATTTCTCTATGTAATGAAATGCTACAAACCCAAGATTACTTTTCACAAAAAATATATATATATATATATAAATATAATATATAATATATATATATATATATATATATATATATATATATATATATATATATATATATATATATATATATATATATATATATATATATATATATATATAAATATATATACATATTAAAAGTAGGTACAATTATTAAAATTTGGAAAATTAATAACACCAAATTTATTCCATTTTATTTGTTCTTCCTGATAACTATGACGATTCGCCAACTGTATTCCTATATATATATATATATATATATATATATATATATATATATATATATATATATATTATATATATATATATATATATATATATATATATATATATATATATATATATATATATATATATATATATATATATAAATATATATACATATTAAAAGTAGGTACAATTATTAAAATTTGGAAAATTAATAACACCAAATTTATTCCATTTTATTTGTTCTTCCTGATAACTATGACGATTCGCCAACTGTATTCCTCAATGATCTTGAGGTGTGGTACCTCAAACTGTGTGGTAAACTAATTCTTACCGAAGAAATATAGTTTTTGAAATTTTCAACTCAACTTATTAGCGATGCTTTTTACAATATCCCCTTCACCCACGCTAGTTGAACGCCATCCTCCATAGTGTTGGGCCTGGTCAATTGACCGAGATTTTTATCGATTTTGACCAGGTCAAAATCGACCAAAATCTTTTAATTCACACCGAACCACCCCAATTCTGGGACATCCAAGTTTTATGTTCTGGTAAACAGAGGCAAAAATTTGTTTTGAGCAATGTCGAAAAACAAATTGAAATGATATGCACAGCCACACATAATGCGGCCTCTCTAATGGACCCCCGATACAGTGGGGAAAACTTGAAGCCTGAGAAACTTGAACGGGCTTTTGCTCTCGTAATGGATCTTTCTTCGGATAATGACCCATATCGGGGTAGAACAGAACAGAACATGGCAATAATGATATGATAAACATGTTTGAAAAACCAATTATTTGGGTCGCATCAAAAGTGTTAACGCCCGCTACTTAGTGGGCGTAGTCGCTGTGAAATTGTTGAGCATGCCACCTTGTGCAGCCTCTTGCGAAAGAAATTGATCTGCAAAGTCTGCATGGGGCACTGTCCATAGTAAACTTCGCAATGGATTAAGGGTAACATAACATCTTCGAGGAAGACTTGAACAATGTGTCAAGAAACGAGGGAACTCATCTTACGTAAGTCTTGTTTAAAAATAACATGGCATGAACGTACCTTACAAAGTTTGTGTTATTTAATTTTCAAATTCTTCAGGTTCCTCTGCCCCACCCTGTATTTTGCAAGTTTTTGTGAAATTGCTGCAAAACTGTTGATGCCAACTGGCTGTATTATGAACTTACCGCGATTATAGTAAATCTATTAAGTTTTTGTTTGGGTCTCAATCGTGAGTATTGATGAAGTAATGGAGGTATTACCGACTCTCCAAGAAATAACACAGTTTTTAATCAACGAAAAATATATTTAAACATTTAAACACAATTTTTGAGAGCACATGGTTCACTACCAATCATCACCTCTTCCACCTGAACCCCCAATACCAACATCATTCTCTAACTTAACCTAACTTAATCCTACTTAATCCTAACTTAATCTCTAACCATATGGGTAGGTATAACATAACTTCTAACCCTCTCTCTCACTTTTCCGGAAACTGTAAGCCATAGTGTTGCCTATTATTATGGCGGCATATTTTAATTTAAAATAAAGGATACTACAATGAATTTCATTTCCGTTGCTTTCTGATCCTACGGTAAATACACGTTTCCTTTTGATTTTGGTATCATGTGATCATTTGGTATCATAACCAAAATTTTCCCCGTGTCATCTATATCTTTTACTAAGCCGAACAATGGAGAATTTGCACAGTTTTTGAAAGTAGGAAAAATATAAAGATTATGAAGCACTGATGGCAATGCCGTTTAAAAAATTAACATGATGGCTTTAAAATTTTGGTAATTAATAATTATTTAATTTTCCCTTGCCCTTTTTTCTTTTTTTCAGTACATCTTCTAAATAATGCCTTTGTTCAATAAATTTTGTGCAATTAAGCATTTTATTACGCATTTTAAAGTGGATTAAATTTGCTACAATTTGGGTTCAGAACCAGCTCTGTAGGTATAATAGTTACCAAAACACAGCACATTTACTTTATTTCATATCTGCGGAGCTGGATTTTTTATTTATTTCTTTTTGTCCACCCTCTGAAAACACCCACGAGCAGCCACTGTATATCACTGTATATCATATATGAATATGATATACATAATATATCAATAAATAAAAATGTTAAATGTTCTTACTTTCCCATTTTAATTCTTCTTATTATGATACCAACAAAGTCGGGATTTTCTCCGATAAGTTCAGCAACATGAAAGTGTCAATTCTTGGAAAATTGTCACTGTGCTTATAGAAACCCCGGCTCCATTTTCCAGCTCTGATACAAAGCAACGAGAGTATCAAACGAATGAGAAATGTAACGTCAATCCACTCACATTAGCTGCTTGACTACAATCTACAACTAACAGTAATACTCGTTCGCGTGGTCACGTCACGAGAGCGGAACGCCCCGTTTTCGATCAGATAGCAACGTCATCGTGTTAAAACGTGATTAAAACAATCAATTATCTAGTATATTTTTGGGAATTATAAAAAATATTATTGCTGGTGACTTTCAAATATTGGATAAAATACGTTGATGATTTTTCAAATCATTTGAAAATATATGCAAATTGTCCGTTGCTGCACTCGGCGTGTTGCAATATTTCTAATAGCTGTACGCTTATTTCCGTACATGGAAATCGTACCAAACAAGGGGTGTTGCCTTGCATCAAATGAGGAATTCTATTTTTTGTATGTTGTATGTGATTTAGAGGTAATGACAAATACAAGTTCTCCACTTCGAAAGTCCTCCGGATCATTGTTAAATATTAGAAAAATCATTACATTCGGACTTTTTTTTAGTTTTTCTCAATTTTTACCATCAAGGACCTGCGTTAAGGCAAAAGTCACTATATACACTTTTTAGTAACGTTTTCCATAGTCAAATTATTTGATAACTATGTTTCATATGTGTCATTTTGGCGGTTTAAAAGGCAAGTAGCTTTTTGTATTGATTGTGATATATCCACATTTTCATTTATTTGTATAGTACTTTGCAACATCCTTGTTTATTATCACGGTTGCGATCTTTAAGTGTCATTTCATCCGACATTTTGAGCTTTTATCAGTTTTATTTTAGTTTTTAGGATATTGTACCGTGTTTTGATCATTTTGTTGTTTTATTACTGTGCGTATTAATAATTTTTTTATATATACCCAATTATATATAAAACATATTTTTTTCTGTAATTTTGTAATTTTTTGTAATGTTTTTTTATGTTTGAAGTCTGTAGAAAGTATGGTGTGAAATTTTGATATTTGAATAGCTTCGTTTCGAAAGCAATAATCATGCAATTCATCTGTTTCGCTGCTTTGGTGTTTTAGCTTGCTTTATGTATGAGGATGAAGCTCCAGAAGTTAACCGAGGCTCATTGTATACTGAACCCTTGGGTATACACAAGTCCGCCCCCATAGTTAAAATTCATTGTGAAGCAGTTACTTGAGCCCATTTTTCTATAGCAAATTTATTCAGGGTCACCGGTGCTATTGAACATCCTAATGGGCTCGCTAAAATATTAACAGAAGAGGCACATAATTCGGTCTTGATTGAGCTGAACAGCGTATATAGTAGACAGTCTACAAATGTGAACTTTGCCATCAGTGAAACAACCATCTGACTATTTTATTTTGTAGTGTTTTCTTACACATTATGTGCTAGATACGCAGCCGTATTTATATTTTATTAATGAATTAGGGGGACCACAGAATTGGATAACATTTACCTAAAAGCGCTTTTATATATCTTAGTGTAAGCGGTATCGAGGCGGCATCGAAAACAGAGGGATCAGTTCGTGACCATCTATAAAGAAAGCGTTCATGATGTTTGGGTTATGGAAACGTATTGACTGTCTATCGGCGCTAAGTTGGAACTATTAGCGAATACGGCTGATTCATGAGCATTAAGATATTAGAGTTAATACAGACTAGTTGCATTGTCATTATATCCAGAGATAATTTAATATACTTTTGTGTTCTACGTTTGTTAATTAATAAAAATACACTCTCCTTATATTAGAAAACAGTATACCTACAGTTTAAAAAATATCAAAGTAGAAGATCCAATTTCTGTAAAAGTATTTTTATTTGCATGTGCTTTGTTCTACTTGCTTTGACCTGCTATAAAATATTCGTAATCCTAATGAATTACCGAGACTATTATAATCACAGGGAAAATATATCTAGTCGTATCTCGTATGTACAGGATGAACGTGATTCTAGATTACGATGTCTTTTATTACGTTGACGTTGCCGCGAAATGACTGCATTACCAGGGTGGCTATTGAAACAAAGCAAAATTTTGAACTACGCACGGATAAGAATGTTTCTGAAATAAATCTACTTAGTCTAGTTGCACGGGATTTTCACCCTAAAAATGCAGGATAGGCATGTTTTGCTGTTTTCGGTGATGGCGAGAGTTCTGTTGACACCATTAATTAGCACATAAAGCAGTATCACCAAGTGCATAAAGCAACTGCAAATCTACTTTTGCAAATATGTGGGAACAGAACCTGAGACCAATGGAAACCGAAAAATAATATGTAACCTTCACAGGTCCTTAGACCCAGAGCTTTCTTCTTTTCCTCTATCCCTTGTACCGGAAGTTGTATCAACTTTGTTATTTTAAATGGAACTGCCTCATATTTTTGCGTTTTTAGACTCTTCATCAACATTAAGAGTAAATTTGATAATTCTACGCTATGATTTTCAACTGTTTTTAAGTTATTATTGATTTTTTTCTTGCATTTACAACATCTCCCTTTATTGTGGGTATCTTAAAAACTAAATGATACAAATTAATGTTCTTTGACATCTTCTTAATATGTTAAAGTCATATCAACCAGTCAGAAGACTTAAAAACATCTTCAATATCAAAAATTTAAAAACAAAAAAAAATGTAAATGGTAGGTACCCCATATTTTTTTTAATATCTACATTTATCATTTAGTCCCTAGTAACAATATAATATTCTATATAGGTGATTTTTATGTTATTAGCGGTATAATTAATTATTATTATTATTTGATGCTCACAAGAATGATAAATAAGAAAATATAAATAAGTAGTGGCGAATAATGACATGACTATTTCCTCTTAGAGCAGGGGTTAAAGGATCATTGATGTTTTTATAGTTACTTCCTGTTTCGCAAAAAGATCATAAGTACCGGCCACCACTTTCAGATCGGCGCCGTGGGGTGCGAGAAACTGCAGATCTGAGCGAAATTCTTGAAACTATTACACATAAAACCTTTTTAGCGCCATTAACACACCTTTCCGCATCACATTCAATCATTGGTTGGAAACGGGGAGCACGTTCCACGACGATGAATCCGTTCGGTTTTTTCCCGGAACTTTTTTATAGCAACACGTCGCCGTTACCGTAACTTTTAAAATGTTCTCTGACCGGTAACTACAGGGACCAGCAGTGCTAAGGATAAAATTTTATGTGCCATATAAAAACGAGAAGGGATACGAAGGTCGGTGCTTTTAAAGAATTCAATACCGGCTTCCAGAAGTTTGGGACTAATATATGACTTTCAGGCTAACTATCATTCTTGGTATTTATGCAGGCACCCAATAATTCTCTCTATGGGTCTATTAAGGTTGAAAGTGAGAAATCCATGTAGTAAAATATAAATGAATATAGAATATAAATTACAATTTTTGCTGGACTGTTCTGAATATGATTAATATTTTTATCTACGACTGCTTCGATACAAGCCTATTATGACATATATATATATATATATATATATATATATATATATATATATATATATATATATATATATATATATATATATATATATATATATATATATATATATATATATATATATATATATATATATATATATATATAATATATAATTTTTAGATAATGAAATTCATTATTTAACTCTGTTACATGATGAAACGTTATCTAACTGATAATGTTTGTGAGTTAGGTAATAAAATAATAATTTCTTGAAATTTGCAATTATTGTTTATATATAAAAAATGCATGGGTATTAGTTGCTATGACCGACTAAATTTTGCGTAAAATCGGAGTTGTAAAGAACTCATTTCAAAATTTCGTTTTCGTATTCGTATTCAGATTTCTTAAATTTTCTCCAATCCTGGGCAGTCGTAGATAAAATGTATTATTTCATTTGTGTACTAAAAGGTTATTAAACATACTCATGCTGATCCTACCACCCTCGTCTTCTCTCGAAAAGCAAAGTTTACTACCCAAAACCGAGGAATCTGGAAGAACTGAAGGAACGAATACGGCACCATACCATATAAGAGCAGTGTCTCCGATTGTTTTATATAATATTTGGGCGGAAACATTCAATCGCTTAGAGTTACGCTTAAGAGAGAACGGTCGTAATTTCGAACACTTAATTTATATTAATACTTATTTATAGGTACGTTTCTATTCTTTTTCATCTATTCTTTGTTTTGTTCTTTGTTTCTTCCTACGTTTTACTCTTCGTTTTACTCTTAGGGTAAGTTGTTCATTGTTTACTGTATTTTTATAAATATAAATGTGTTTAGAAACAATATTGCGGCTTCCAATTGTTATTTTCCATGCAGGAGTATGATATTTTTGTGTACTAGTAGAGTTTCGTTTAAACCTCTGTTTCTCAAAATATATATAACGTGTGCTATATTGCCGAACTCACTTAAAAAAAATATCGATGACGTCCCATCCGGAACACCTAGAGCGCCATCTTCATCAAAATAAGCGGAATTAAAAATAAAATTGACGCATCCGAGGATTTTAGATAGAAATGTCAGTCTAAAGAAATATTGAATTTATCCGTTACTTTTCTAACGTACTGTACAAGAAAACACTCTTTAAACTTGCAGAATAAGTCACGACAATCAGACGCTTATACGAGCCAAAAGGAAAAGATAGGAACAAGCCAAAAACCATAGAAACTGAAGAGGTTACTTAGGTGCGCTTACACTAGTTTGTATGTTTTGTGCAACAATGTCAGAACACCACACACACATATGTGTCGTTACGCTAAAGAAAGGAAGATATCCGTAGTATACATGCCCTTAGACCCACTAATGTTCAATGGATTGTGTAATTGCCTTTCATAACATCCTCTTAAGTTTGTAAACACCTACCATTTAATACCCTAGTTGTCAATTAATGAAAGGCTACCGTAACAGTTTTACTGTTACAAAAAATTGCAGCCATGCATACGGTTGCACAAAAAATAGTGTGTATACCACGGCCGCGAATTTTTTTTAATAATAACCGAGATTATTTCGCCTCGGCAATAATTTTTCTCTCGATACGCGAAAAGGAATTTCGCAGCCTAGATATACAAATAACTATTCTTATCTCCAAGTATTCACATGAAAAATTAAATTCAGAAATATTTATAACTGGTTATTAGTATATTTTATGCCATGTCTAACATCGTACGTTCATTTCTTCACTATTAGGGTCAGCTTAATAAACTTTGACAGCTTCGGGCCAGTATAAAGTCAAGAACAATCCATTTTGCAATTTAGATCCCAGTAAATCCGGGTTACAAGACATCTGATAGATCGGGGGAGACAAAGCGAATTTCGAGAATTGATCGATATATAAGTGAACATTTTGGAACTGGCGCTTCTCATCAGTCTCCGGATTTTTACGAATAATTGATATTGAATAACTTTCAAAGTTCATAGAAAGTTTCAACCCCAGAAAAAAGTAATAGGGAGCATTAGTAGACTGTAATAAAATAAAGTCTTTACAGTAATTAAGTGAAGGCCGCCGGAGGCATGCTTTTTCAGAGAAATTTTAACGATCTTGGATATTATAAGAAACTTTTGTAACCAAGCTTTCTTGTTATAAACTGAGAAGAGTTGTGCTTTATGACACGGCAAGAGTTAGTAGCACGTCTTTTATATTTTGAAAAAGTTGTCGGAATATTATGAAAAGTATGACGTATATTATCTCTATGTTAATACACTTCTAGGAATATATAATGCAAGCTACATTAATTACTATATTAGGTACCTATTAGTTCTGGGATTTGAACATTCATTCAAATATAATTATTTAACCAATGTTGTTGAACATATATATTAATCTATCCAATAATACATTGCACGATAATTATGTTTAAGCAGAACTAAAATAATGATTAGTTTCGAGAGTTTTTTTAATCTTGTTAAACTTAAGACAAAAAATCTTTTATAGCCTGCTTAAATGTTAGATCTTTATTAATTAATTATTCAACGAACAATTAATGATAGCTATCATTAAGAGGATGACTGATGAAAATAACAGTTTGTTACAGTTTTTGTAAGCCTGATATATTTTTACAAGGGGGTAAAAAAACGAACCCCTATAATATGTTTCATCAGAACTTTTTAATGCACCGACATTTCTTTATTTAAAAATTTAATGTGCAAATATGGCGGAAGGTTGACCGCTACCAGAAAAGGTTTACAAAAGATTTCCTCCAAATTATGAATTCCCCTGATTTCCTGAGGAATTCCCCTGACTTTATAATGAATTTCAAATAACTCAAAAGTGAAATAAGTAACAAATGCGTATGTGTTTTGAATGAAAATGTGCGTTCCTGTGAATTCCTCTTGACTTACTCTGAATTGCTCTTGAGTTCCTCTTGACTTCCTCTGAATTCCTCATGAGTTCCCCAGAGTTCCTGAGGGTGTACAAAATATTTCTCAAGTGGTTAACTCAGGGGGATTGACTGCTATCAGAAAAGGTGTACAAAAGATTTCCTGAACTCATAGTGAATTCAGAGGATCTCAAAGGAACTTTTGATGAACTCAAGAGGAATTTAGAGGAAATCAGGGGAACTCATGAGAAATTCAGAGGAAGCCAAGAGAAATTCACAAACTTTAAGCGCATTTAAGCGAATAAAGCGGATGCGCAGTTACTACTTGACTTTTGACTTATTTGAAATATATCAGGAAGTCAGGAGAATTCCTCCGTTGAATTCCCCTGATTGCCTGATGAATTCCCGAAGAATACTGAAAACATCTTAACTATGTAACTGAAATGTATTAAAAGTAAATAAAGAAATAAAAACCAGTATTATCATTAGAACGCCAAAAAAATTCCGATTTAATTCGCTGTTGGGTACCAAGAAGAAATAATTTTCAGTAAAATACATGCGTTGCCATGGTGATCTGTCAACCCCCATTTTGATTTGTTAAAAGTGACGTGTGGAAATCTCGACAGTATTTTCTTTATTAGAATCATAATTTATTAACGTGTTTTCACTAGGTTCTGGAACTGTGCTACATTCCACTTACTAGGTTCTGTAAAATAAAAAAAATGGTGGGTTTGCCAATTTTAAGATTTTTCGAGTACAGGGCATATGTAATAGCAAGTAAGAAATTGATATTTGGGAATTCTTTTATCACGAAAAAGAATAAATTAAAGAAATATATTTTGAATATTCATAAAAATTTAATAATATTGATACGCACTTTGTATAACAAAACACTATGCACCTTGTACGTACCTTATTAAGAGAAATAGAAAATATAAATAAAATGGAGTTACGAGGTTTGCTAATTAGGATGACCATAGGGAGTAAAGTTAAAACAAGTACCAAAATATTATAATTTATTGCTACTGATAAAAAGCAAAAAACAATCACTATGAAATACAAACAATAGTAGTTTATTTGTCCCGTATTTTTTTCTAATTCTATTTTATAATTTATTAATAATCAAAACTCGGCAAGTATTTTTTTGGCAATCCAATCCTTTTTCTCTAAGAGCTATGAATATATCTCGTTGTTTATTTTGTCTTTTCTAAATATAATTTTTTTTTCAAATTCGATTCGTTTGACTGACGTCGTAAGACTCAATCAAAACTAGCAGATTGTCAGAGCTCTCCCTCATTCATATATCCCATTTTTTTAAAATATCTGTAAAATATTTAGTTGCCTGTAGCTTAGATAATAACCTACATATATGATCATTGAGTATTATTTAGTAATTATAAAAGATTACCTCCTTTTAAAGATTATCTCCTTTTAAAGCTTACCTCCTTTTTTAATTATGTAATAATCGTAGACTGTTTTTTTTTCTTTTTGGAAGATGATGAAAATGACGTAGGTCTTTCTGCAGCAGCTTTTTGTTGCCCAGAAACTTTTCTATAACTTCTGTCGGATATGCCAGTGGCTTTTAATAACCGGTGGTTAAAGTTACAAAGTGGAATAGAGATACTATAGCTTGCCTCTTTTTTCATAAAATCCAAAACATTAACAATTACTAATTACTAATGTTTTGAATATGGCTATGAATTATTAGTCCATTACGAATAAGTGACCTTTTGGGGGACATTTTACGCAATGCAGCCCAGAAATAAAAACCAAATATCAAATAGAGTAAAATAACAACCCAAAAAAATATTTACCTTTATATTAATTAAATTCCAATTATTTAACAAAAAAAACACTTAAAAACTGTACTAGAACATAATCAGTCTACTTAACAAATTGTTTTAGGAACACAGGTCACTAAGAAATAAAAATACTGCAGTGGTAGTTTTATTTATAAACAGCTTTTTTGCAACAGCAACATGTTTGAGTGTGGTTAAGTACAGACGCCACTGGATCGTTAAACCACGCCTACTTTTGCCGAGTTGGACCAAATATAGGGTTACTGCACCAGTTCATCGCCTATGTAGATTTTAGAAAATGCATTCTACTAGAACACTAGGAGGAGGTAGATAGACACGATATTAGTGTTTGTTTATTTATTTGTTATCTGTAATATTTTTAATCTTTGTTATTATATATGTCGCATACTTTTATTTAAATATTTGTTTCCTCTTAGAATAAAGATATTGACATGAATAGAAAAATGCATGTTAAGAAAATATTATGCTACTAAACATCATACAACGACTTCCACAAAGTGTTTAGAAATTTAAGGCAAAATGTAACTTTTTCTTCTACCTAGTATAACGTCAGATCTATTAGAACTTTTTCCAAACTCAATATCAGATGAAATAACTTAAAAAACTTAAAATCGTAAAACTTAAAAAAATATTTAATATTTAATTTGTACAAAGTTCTGTTTGTCCGATTATTCTGGTCCATGTGTGTATGTATAATGGATTTATTTTTAATAGATAGGGATGCTCGTTTGACTGGACTAAACACTTTACTAAAAATTGGTTCGTGAAACAAAAACAAAGGAAGACGTTCAAAGAACCGTGCATAGCATAATACATGTTGTCTTCAGATTGTCACTCGTTCGCTTAAAACTCTTTCTGGACTTAAACAATGCATATTTAACAGTCTCAGAAAAGCATTATTAAAGTTCCTCTATAACTAAAGAAAGTTTAATGGTACACTTTACGGCTACAAGCAGTCAAGTTACGGTTTAAAGTTTTCATTCTAAAGCGTTTCATCGAGGCTTCTCGTGGGGATCAGACCATATTGAATGATTTTAAATTCCGATGTTATAAGTTTGATCTCAGTAATAATTCAGACTGTCACCATTATTTTTCCCATCTTATTCCATACCTACCTCAGTTAGCAATCGCTTGAAGAAGACAATCACTGAGATGAGAGTTTGTTAATTAATAATTATATATGCCAATTTAGCTGTTCTGGATCTTGACGAAAAACGTTCCAGCCAGCTACGCGTCTCTTCCATCACGTCGATTCCGACGTTAGTGAAAAATAGTCGCAATGTGTAATTAACGAATCAAAACTCAATTTAAATTCTGCCTGTATCGGAGTCTCTCGTCAATTAATAAAGCAGTTTTAATTAAACTTCGCTTTCAGACTTGGACTTGAACGTGCTCCAAGTTTTCAGCGGCTCTGCCATATTTGGTCTATGCCTACGGTGCGTGGGGTTTTTTCGCGCGGTGATCGATAAATAAATGAGTTGGATTGAGACTGGAATATAGTGATTATGATTTACTTAATTCCAAAAAACTATGATATAACATAACATAATCAATTATGTGTAGTTTACATTAATATTGTAACCACTGGGGTGGGTTTTGATTAGATTGCCGCTGTTCAAAAATTAAAGGGACGTTTTGGGTTTGCAAGAATATATGTATACATACATATATATATACACACATGATCTCATAGCATTGGATTCGCCGCGTATGCTTTTAAAGTTAGAAGGGAAATTCTTGATATTGATACATTTGGAATTATTTTACCTCATGTACTCTCATGTTGTCGATATTAATCCTTCCATGGCTAACACTTATAAGATGCACATAATAACCTTGACGTCTAATACCGAATTTCGTTGGTACAGAGATTAATGCATATAACTTCAAAAGAGGATATATATTTAACGTTTAACGTAATTAATTAGGACAACAATAAAACATTTATACCGAACAAGCTATAAATATGGACACTTAACTACTGAAGCAGATGCGCCGCGCGGGCTAATAAAACATATCTATATAGTCCAAGCATTCTGTCACGGCCTAATGTTAAATAGCAGAAATTCCTACCTGGATAAAAAAATATGAGCGTCTTTATGTAAATAACTAAAAAACTATAGCTCCTATCGAGTAAAGTTAAATGAGGGCATTATATATATTTAAAAAAATCAAAATGCTTCTATAATAATGTTCGATATTTTTCGTGCTTTTCGAGTTATATCGAATCAAGATTCTCAAAGCTAAGAATATGTTTACCTGTAAGAAAATATTTATAAACCTGCTTTGTATAATGATTTGGAAGAATGGAAAAATTAAATTAGGGAGTAAATAAACGGAATCTATGTATTTCAGGGTTTTAAGAGAAGTAGAATTAGTTATGTCGAAAGATTTTTTCATAAATCACTAACAATTTTTTATTTGGATTCAATACTTGGATACTTTAATATATGAATACTTCAATATCAATACTTGGATTTTTCTACAAAGTCTTCTTGTCATGACCTCGCAAGGCTAATTCGAACGCTCCAAACGCTCGAAAACTTTATACACATGATTAGAAGACGCAAAATGGTTTTTTTTCCACCTGTTTATTATGTGCTAACTTATGGGGCAAAAATGCGCTATTTAATTGTTCACGTATGTCAGTTTTTCCTAAAACACTGTTAAAAGTCCATAATATATGCTTTTAGATGAGACATAGTTTTCTAATGTTTTTTCGCCCTATCTACTACGTGCTTCAAATCGTCAAGTCGGTAGGTATTTGGTCCACGCTGTAACCTGAGTATTAAGTATTTGGTAATCTGGATTGAATATGAAACAAACAAAACAAAATAGTTTATTTGTCACGGAACAATCACATATCCATTCATACCATTCATATGTGGCGTATGTTTTCATTAAAAACTCTCTTATATGTTCTCGTTTTACTCCTAGATTCTAAATTAATAAGTAATTGAGGAGTAGGTCTTTTTCTTTAATTAAACGTTGTTCTCAAATGGCACTGGATTGTTTTTTAACGAATACTAAACAGTTTATTTCAGGATCCATTTACATTTGTATTATTCTGTATCTATAATTTCTGTAATCGGATAAAGCACAAATAATTAATAAACACAGTAAATCGAGCATTAAATACAACAATCTGTACAATCTGATTAAAACTGTTCTGTACTTTCACTATACTATCTAGTCCTAGTCCGAGAACGATTTTAGTACCGGTAAACTTATAACAAAAGTTTATTTACACACTATAATACAATACTATCTATATATTTTGTTTCTGCGTCAGAACCCTCGATCTCGAGATGAAAGAAAACCACGGTTCAGGCGGCCTGACATCACTAAGACTAAGCCCGTCGCAGAATGTCGAACGCCGTAAAATAATATTTTACGATGGCCGTGTTTGGAGTCAGATTTGATATGACAGCGTGAAAATATATGATTAACGAAACAGGAAATGGGCATTTATGGATACTTTTGGAACACTTAAACAAATTATTAGGGTCACATCATATTATTAAGGAGCTATTGAATGATATCATTCAGTCATATCTGATTTATATGGAAAACTTAAATTTCAAGAATTCAATTTATATTATAAAGTAATAAATTTAATAAGGAAATGTAATATTGAATTTCTATCGTTGGAGAATAAAATCCTGGCATGACTAGCGACTCAAAATCAGATATTATATTGTATGAAATTCATATGCACAGTTGTATGCTTATTAAAAACATATTTCAGATTCTTCTCTTGTACGAATTGCCCTGCGGAATCCGTACTTCATAGAAAATCGTTTCTACTCGTACTGCCATGCAGACAGCTTCATCTGCACATAACTTTAAAGTAAAACACGTTTTAGGTACTTACATATAAGTTTTTATGCTATTATTATAATACCAGTGGCGGCTCGTCGTATGAAGCAACTGAGGCCGGGCCTCACTGTAAAATTTGGCTAACACTGTATACATTAATTATTCTATTCTACTATTAACCCATTACCCTATTAACCCACTATTATACTATTAACCTAAAGAAACAGTTAGTT
>CAXKVY010012668.1:0-19656 GCA_964058915.1 Tetropium fuscum | reverse complement strand
AGCAATTTTGATATAATGAGAAACAGAGATAGCGACTGCAGCTTTGACTTGGGAATTAACCAGAATACAATATTACTTATGCAATATTATATACAATATTACTCCTGCTGAATATCTGGATTGGGCTTTCGAATCTGATCCAAATGGATGATGATCTTTTTTGCGGAGGATGCGTCTACTTTACCTTGCCACTTGCCACTACTTTACTTTCTTCGTGAGAAATTCAGTTTAGATATGAATCACGACCGGAACATTGCCATGACTAAATCAGGAACAACGATTGATGCTATGTTCTCGAGAAATCTACACCATTTAGAATCACTAACGTGGGCTCTTCAGTTACCATAAAGCCAATATGTACAATAACTCTCTCTCTCTATCTCCTTCTCTCTCCCCTCTCTATCTCTCACTCCCTCAATGAATCGGTAAAGAAGTATTCACTTCTATCACGTGTACTGTGCTACACGCGGATTTTTTACGTAGTCGCGACGACAATAGTATGAAATGTTGTTTTAATTAGATTTTCTTGCTTTCCCTCCTGAGTGAAATCATATTTTTCTGTTTGGTATCTTTTATTATATACCGTTTAAAGAGAATGGAACCTCTTTAAATTCAAATTGTTTTGTTACTTTTCACTGTTTTCTAGCAGTATTATAAGAGCAGATTATAAAGGAATTAGCTACAAATTCAATAATTCGAAGAATGGTTTGCTATCTGTATTCCAAGATCTGATAATAAAATTATGATTTTCGTATTCAGGGGGTTTCAAAACGTAGACGTGCAAAAATCTAGAAATCGAATTTTGCATGAAACTAGTAACTTCTCCTTATATTGTAATTAAGTAGTGACATTAAGAACTACTGGAATCACATCCCACATACAGGAACATTATCCTTCTTACTTTTCCACGTTCCCCTACACATGAAGTTAGTTGAATAAAGAACGACACGATAAACCATTTTTAATTATGTTCCTTTATTTATATTCTTTACAATTATCTTCTACATATTGTTATGCTGATTTGGTACGCATTCTGTTATTCTTTAAGAGCATCAATAATTCTATTCAGCACATCCTTTTGTCGATAAGCTATAATTCCAGATATATTGCATTTATCACCATTGACAAAATATGTTAAACTTTTTTGGATGCCCTGAAGAGCTTCTTCGAACGAGACAATATCACCTCCTAGAGATTTTAGAATAGAATGCGGTCCACAAGTGTCCCATTTAAAAGTTGTTCCTTTTGTTAATAAGTACGCATCGGTCAGTCCTAAAAAATAAAAATGTGAAACGTTCTGTGTGTGAATAAAGTCTTCACTAAAGTGTGAAAAATCTTTACAGATTTGTGTATTTAATGTAAAAAAAAACAAAGTATGCAGCCAGAGATTGTTAGATTACCAATTTACGATTTAGAATTACCTAGATTGGGATTAGGATCATTGCATTAATTAGGATGAGGTTAGGATTTACGAATATATTGTAAATACGTATTAGAAAAAAAATTATATAGGTTATATTTGCGAAGATAAATAAATCGTCTCATATTGTAGCCAAGTGTTCACCTGGCTATCGTAGATAAAGCCGTATTCTGCACGCCAACAGTACCAAGCCTCGGGATATCTACCTATTGATCTCCAAAATCAACCATACTGGCAACAACAAGGTATTTTTACACCATTGCTTCCACAAATTCAATTACCAATTCAACCACAGAAAAAATAATAAAACTAATAAACCCAACACTCCAGACTCACCACCAACGAAAGTAAAGAACCGCTTCATCACGGAAAACAAGAAAAGTGATGAAACTGCAGAAAATAGTAATAATAACAAAGAAGGGACACCGAAACTACCTCCAATCTTCATATATGGTGTTAGAAACTTTCAAGAAATGGTAAAAAGTATCTCAGATGTAACAAAAGAAGAAACCTATTCTATAATAGGTTGGCTGCTATCAGCACTCTTCCAAATGACACTGTCAAAATGACTACAAACCCAATAGATACATACAGAAAATTGGTAAGACAGTTAAAAGAAGAGACAATTGTCTACCACAATTACCAAATTAAAGAGGAGACAGCATACAGAGTAGTAATTAGATATCTCCACCATTTCATTCCAACCGAAGAATCCGAAATCAGAACTTGAAAAGGCAGGGGACAAAATCCGCAATATTATGAACGTTAGACACAGAGTATCTAAGGAATCCCTATCGTTATTCTTTATTGATCTAGAACCAAGAGCAAATAACAAGTAAATCTTCAATCAACAATTCTTATGCAACACAAAAATAACTGTAAACCCCCAAGGAAAAATAATATAATCCAATGCATGCGATGTCAAACATACGGTCACTCAAAAACCTATTACACCAAGCCATTCAACTGAAGTATGCGGACAACATAATTCAGAACATGCCAGGTGTGCATTATGCAAAGAAGAACACCTTGCAAATTACAGAGGCTGCATGATCTATAGAGATTTCATAGCAGCGAGAAACAAAATAAGAGAGAATCAACAAATACCACCACAAACATTCAATGCAAATAATACGCACAGAAACAATAGCACTCCACACACTCATCCATACAACGATCAACGAACATATGTCCAAGCAACAACCGAGGGCAATGCCAGGACAGAACCACCAACAGATATAGGACATCAGTTAACTACATACAGTCCTAAACGAATGTAAAAATATGTTTTGCCAACTAATAAGCCAAAACAGCATGATACTAAACTTGCTAACCACACATTGAAAAAACAATTTCTTAACTATAATTAGAATTGCGATATGGAACTCCTACGGCCTGCTTAACCATAAGCAGGAACTAATAACATTTCTAAAGCTAAACAAAATAGATGTCATACTTATTTCCGAACATACATAACGATCCAAACAGTATTTAGTATACCACAATATTCTACCTATAGTACTTCTACTCCTGATGGCACAGCCCATGGTGGTTCAGCAATAATTATCCGTAAATCAATAGCACACCAATAGGTAGTTTTGTGACTGTAGACGACGTTGGCAGATCTATGGCAAATTTTTGTAAGAAAGTCAGATTGTGACAATTTTCGCTAGCTTCATCTTCCTTCTGTTTGGCTAGACGCGTGAAAGGTGTAGGTGCCTCATCTTCATTTTATTAAAAGTTTAAGTGGTTTTCTTATAAATGGCGTACTGTGGTTCGCATCTTAGTGGGATTTTTGATGGAAAATACTATCATTTGTTTGTGGTTTTGATAAATGAACATATACAGCTATAAGCTGTATCAGATAACTTTTAATAAATAAAGGTATTTTTTTGGCCCCCTATTCTATTTTTGCCTTTCTCTGTGTTCTCTAGAACTCGTCTTACACATTCCTTAGGACGATTGAAGCATTTGGCCTAGGCAACACTTCTTGAAGCCGTTTAACATCAATTACGTAAGTTTTATAAGTAGATATATTTACATAACTTCATAATTTGTACCTGTAGGCATGTAGATATCTAGTCGTGTCACTTGCAGGACGTCGAGTGTAAGTTCACTCCAAGTCTTCGATTCGCTTTGTGACTTCATCTCAGCCATCTAGATACCTAGCCACTTACACTCATACTTCCATTTACACTCTACTTAGACACTTGGCCATTTCGCTCATTTGAGATTCATAGTTATTTTACCAGGAACCTTCATTGTATCGTATACATTGCACCTAGAATCTGTCAGAGCACCGATATCCTGCGTGATTGGAACGTAACATAACCATACATTTGGATAATGGAGAGCCCTCTCGCCAGGAAACCTACTTCTCATTTTACAGATAAGCTATAGTTGAAGTATACTTCTAGGCGAATCACTTTTTTTTGTTAATAATCTTTTGTGTTATTGGGGTGAACTTAAGTATATGCAATTTTAGTATACAATTTGTATATAGCTTTTGAATTTCTTAATACAGTTATATATTAGTATACTGTTTTTATTTTTCTTTGCCAAAATTACAGAAAGTGCTAAGAATAAGTTCGATACCCAGCATAGTTGTTGGGGACCATATGACTTGGTTGCGCAACGGTCAGTGGCGTCCACATGCAATTAGTAGCTTCGGTACGTACCGAACCTAATTCTTTTTTATTTTTAAGCTGAGTTAGCTTAGGCGAACTTTTATTGCCCAATTTTAATCGCTGTTGAATGTACTCTGGAATGGTAATAAACTGTCTTATTTTATTAAATTATAAAACAAAAGAACACAAGAAGTATAGATACTCTGGATAAGTTTTCAAAACTTATAATAACAAAATGCCTGACCTCGAAATAACGAGGTTATGAAGGTTATGGCATATGATCACAGAACAGATGCCGATGCTGCCACTACAACTTTTACAATTCCCTGAACCTAGTTTATTTACGAGGTATGTGGGCAGCCCTGAGGCAAACATGATCTCTAACCCTCTATGCATGATCTCTAACCCTCATAAAATTAACATATATAACATAATAGTAACATTAAGTTAATATAATAAATAAAGATATTTCCGCCACACATTTAAATTTTGTAACAATGAGAACCTGATTGACTCGGTTAATATTATTTTAGTTTATTTACTTAATATTATGGTAATATTTAAACTGAGTATATTATTATAATCTAATGGCACAAGTGATATATTAGGCATAAAGTGAAAATCTCTATTATTTTCTCGCCTTATTTGCATGGTGTTATTTGTATTACTTATATTTAGTACATAAAATTTAGTTCTTAAGCATACAAATATATTTGCTTAGTTGTCTTGTATGATCGTTAAGTAAATATTGTTCAAAAGGTAGCGCATTCTACCAGACATATCTCAAATATTCGTTAAGCGAATAACAAAGTCTGTATATCCTAAGAATAAGTGTCTACAGTCCACAGCATCAGTAATCCAAACAAATATCTAACCTTAGAGGTTTTATTAACATTAACTTCTATATTAACTTTTTCCAGTCCAGTACTACAATATTGATTACCCTTACCTAAAATAACTGTTAAAATTTTATATCCAGCTCCACAGGTTTCAATAAGATGAAAACCTTTCTTTTGAAGCTTCTGCTTTACTTCACTTCTTTCGCTGCTGCTAAGACATACAATATCTCTTTGAACACTTAACTGCATGCCACTGTTGAGGGATAAGTTGGGTAAGGATAGTCCCCATATACACTTCTGCGGCCACCTGCAAATATGATATAATAATATTTATGAATAATTATTTCCAGGTTTATCTCTAAGACATTAGCGAATACAATAGTAAGACTAACACTAATAGAAATTAAAAAAAACTGAGAATAAACAGTACAGTCATCAGCTACTTGATGTGATTGGCATGTAGGTATTAAAACATAATAAATAAATATATATATATATATATATATATATATATATATATATATATATATATATATATATATATATATATATATATATATATATATATATATATATATATATATATATATATATATATATATATATATATATATATATATATATATATATATATATATATATATATATATATATATATATATATATATATATATATATATATATATATATATATATATATATATATATATATATATATATATATATATATATATATATATATATATATATATATATATATATATATATATATATATATATATAATTATATAATCCATCTAATATCGTCAATTTGTAAAGAAAATGTTAACATAGGTAAATGTAAAGTTAATATTTTAGGCGTTCGGCACCGAAGGGTTTCCTCTTCTTCCCGATGTTCATCGTCTAGCAGTGCGTCTATAATCCTTCCTTCTTCGTGCTATCCTTCTGCCTGTTTGTCCTGGAGATTAGGCTCTGGCGAATTTTCGCATGAATGCCCGCGCAGTTCGTGCAAATGGTGGAGCGTAGAGCACCGCATTCCTGTTTTCTTGCAGCTGCAGGCTGCATTGCTACAACATTTCTTGTATTTACAAGAAACGATGTTCAATATGTTGCCTGGTGCTGCATTGGTGAAATTTTCGAATTCGGTGTTTTTAGTTTTTTTTTGATATTTCAAAAATTGAACAAAAGATATCTTGAATATTTTGACATATTTAAGATAGATAAAATATGACAACTTTTTTGTAATTTAATCAACTTTGTATCTCTTGCCGTGTCCGAGATCCGAAATGCCCATAGTGAGCGTTAAAAAACGGGACACCGTATATTATTATAACAAATATGATCTACTCCTACTAGATACTACCACAAATGATTTGGAACGATATTTTACATTACAATAAGTATGTACATATACATATAACATTACATTCAAATGCTCTACATAAATTGAACAGAATACCTACGAAAAATCGTTCTCTTCCATAAAGGGTCGATTTATTACTCCGATCACAGGTGCACCTGTTTCTTTATTAAATACTCCAATTAAAATTGTGACACATTTCAGACCATATAAATGAACGTTTTTAAGACATGCGCCTTTACCTCCATTGATGTATTCAAGAGTACAATCTAAAATAAGATTACTTTAATACTTTATTACTTTAATCATCCTTATCAGTAGTTATAAATATTTTTGTTATTTTATTTATGTAATTTAGATTAAAGTTCAAAGGAAAATAAATCGTGCAGAACGTTTCAGATACATCGATTGATTTACATAAAAATTATATTAGGTCACAAACTTAAACTATGTTTGTGGACACTCTCTAGTTCTGTAAGTTCCTAGTCCCAAGAGAAAGCAATATCCGGTACTCGGTATATTCATTAGCTCAAAATTTACTGATGAACATCATTTGGAGGAACTTTGGAAAAAAGTATACTGCGTGATTGAATTCTCGTAATTACATTTTGGGGCTAATTGATTGACTCTATTGTAGTGCCATATTACCCAAATTACCTAATTCTTATTCTGCTTACCATTCCCGCATAAGCGAATAAACAATGTCAGGTATATAAAAGAATAATATGCTGATTAGGATATTTAAGGTATAAGTCGACTTAATAAACAATATTATTATAACAACTAAATGAAACTGGGTCGCATACACATTGTACTGACCTGATCGTACATTATATAAAGTAGTGCAATTAGGCCACAAAATGAATTGATGTATTGATGTGACATTGATGCGTCGTAGCAAGTAAGCACTTGCTAAGTAAGCGTTGAACTTTGTATATCTCGCTGTGCCATTGTGATAAGGTACTGTGTTAAATAAATTAATACCAAGTAGCCCGACTGTGTCTCCATTCATGGGTGGTTTATCCACTACCTGGTGATCCCACAAAATGACCACCATAGTATTCTAATATATTATATTAAGTGAAAAACAAAATTAACTATGTATAAGTAATAATACTCCTATTAATAGTAAGACTATTTTTGTTCACCTTTCTACAATATTTATATTTCCCTTTTAGGAAACAAAATTGATTATTTGATCCAGTCCCTAGGGACTAAACAAGGTGAAGTAGCGACAATTTTTAAACATGTTGTTCAGATCTGGAGTTTGACAAAAAATTCAAGTTTTCGAACGTTTTAATGTAGACAAAATACTCTCTGATGCATCGGCTGTTGAATGCATTACGAGAGCGCGGAAGCTCTAGTTGGAGTAGGTTCTTTCTTTACGTCGAGAAGATATTGAACTCTCTTTTTCACCTGCTGAATGCATCGGCGGGCGGTGGCTGGCCAGTCGCATGTTTTATGTGGGCGCGGAAGCTATCGTTGGAGTAGGTTCTTTATTTTTAAGTTTGTTTTAATAGCTATCCGTGTGTGATACGTGCGTCGACCTGCGACCTCATATCTAATGCGAAGCAGCGAAATGGAAGACAATAATACGGATATGGACATGAAAATACCGTCAACTTGAATGTGTGGTGTGGGTCTTAATAACAAAGGGATTTATCATTTAACTTCGCAGATAAGCTTTAACCCCAAAAATGAAAAACTGTATTAGGAATTTTTATGCCGCACATCCCTGGTCTAATTGCTTTTCGTCTATTTGTGTATAGACTTGTACTTTTCTTCTATTTACGCAAATAGATGAATAATAAGGAAGACACACTTACCAGTTATATATCTGGACATATATATGGAACCGAACCACTTAGAAGTTGTAAAAAGTTGTAAAAACTAATAAATATATTCCAGGGTGAAAATTGGATTTTCTTTTCGAATTTTCGAAATAACAAAAGATCCAACAAATGATTTTAGTTTTGACTAAGCAAGAAATTTCTGTATCACTACCTCTTTATATGTTTCAGAGTTCTATTGCATATGTAATTCAATATTTTCTAGCATATAGCTAGGAAAAATTATTTTAATAGATTCCACAAGATTTTATGCATTTTAAAGTTTAACATCTTCTGGATAACTGTATACATAATGCTTTTATATATTATATGTTCAAATAGAACAAAAATAAATAGTAGAATAGGTTTGTGTTTTCTGTGAATTTCAGTTTCGTCAAAACTGATGTCACAAAATGTCACTGAAAGTGATGGAGTATTAATATTTTAAATTCTAGTATAAATGATCAATAAAACAAACCGTACATCACTCTGAATATCCTCAATGAAGGTGAAAGAACTTGTACAACTTCTAAGTGGTTCGTTTCCGTATATATATATATATATATATATATATATATATATATATATATATATATATATATATATATATATATATATATATATATACATACATATATATATATATATATATATATATATATATATATATATATATATATATATATATATATATATATATATATATATATATATATATATATATATATATATATATATATATATATATTATATATATATTATATATATTATTAAATTATTTATTATCATTAAATAAGTAAGTAATTAAGTAGGTAAGTAAGTAAGTATCATTGCCTATTGAGTTATCATAACGTCATTATGAATTTTATAGAAATTCTACTAAAACAGAGAAAATTGTAATTAAATAAAATGAAGAAAAATTAAGAATCTATTGATCATACTTTCTTCCTAAAACTATTACTAATAGTGTCAAAATTATGACTTACAGCTTACAGGGTAGTATTTTTTTAGGACGTTTATATAATAGAGAATATAATTTAATATATAGCAAATTACCAATTGGATCGATCCATATTCCCAACTCAAATAATTTTAAATCAAAATCTTCTTGAGGCAGTTCGGTTTTGACATCTCCTATCTTAATTTCCTTATGCACTTCCGCAGCAAGTAAATTAGCGGCAATATGGTCGCCATTTAGTACTTTTTTTAGTAGCTCAGAAGTCTTTCTTTCAGATGACTGGATTTGAACGCATACTGTATCTCCTAATTTGTTATTAAATGTGTTAGTTTCTTCGCCTATAATACTATTTGAGAATTCCTGAAACTGTATTTATATGCACATGAATTCAATATTATATAGAATATTATACAAATGTAAAATAGACAATATACATATTTATTTAAAACTAAAAATAAAGTAAAAAAAATGGATTAGAGAAATATTCAATATTTGCTTCTTGTCGAAAATTTGTAATTGCGTCTGTCAATTACTCTTTTATTTATGCCGGTATGACCACGTCGCGCATATGCCAAGCATTGGTTACTTCTAGTATAAATATTTTTTTGTTATTTCTAACACTCTTTTGGTTACACGGTCTAAAGCAAAATTAAATAAAACCGTAGAGAGAGGATTACCTTTCCCTAATATTTTTTTTACGTGAAAACTTGCAGTTGAGGAACTGCCCACCCTTACTTTATATTGAGTCTCTCTTAAGTGTACTTTTTACAAGCCTTATTTTCTGGAGCAATATTGGCGGCAATATTCTTGACTATAGGTGCGGTACCATCGCTCTTTACCCCTAATATCTACGGAGGCCGAGACCGCAACTTCAAATATTTCTAGATTTCAGATATTTTGATCCTGTCATATGCCTCCGACAAATCTATAAAGACTACATGTATGTTTGCTTGGTGGTGCCTTGTAGGCTTCTTGTTCTGTCTTTAAGCGTGAATGTGATAAACGATTGGTTTTCCTTCCAGACGGGCCTGGTAGTCCCCTACACTTCTTCCATTATCTATTTCTCTTTATCTTTAATTAGTATCGCAAGCATTTTGTAGCTAAGATCAAGTAAAGGTATACCACGGTACTCAAACTCCACTAACACGGTACGGCAAACTTCTACTGGTGCCCCATGACGTTACAGCCACAATCTCGTCCGGCCGAAACATTTTAGAATCAGTTTCGTATACGTTTGATTAATAACTTTGTTGTTTTTAAAGTTATTAAAACGCTCATTTCACTGTTATTACACTATTTTTATACAACTAGATATATTATGCTGTCATTAGAATGGAAACTTTCAATCAATCTCCACAAGACGTGTGTTAGGTAAGTACTCATAACATAGAAAATTTAAGTTTTTGCTACAAGTCTTCACATTGGCCTCGATGAGTACAAAGGCATGTGCAATTTTAGAGAAGTAAATATTAGCCTATTTGGTAACCTAGATGGTATAACATTGGTACTTACTTAATAGATACAAGAGGTTAATTCAAATTGCGGTTCTATTGTAACTAAGATACAGGTGAAATATAAAAACTTCTTGCTTGAAAAGATATTTGGTTTTCAGGTCGGTTAATATAAGTAGGCACATAAAAACAGACAACCCTGTCAGTACGATTTTTTATATGAGCTATTGTGCCATTAATTTTATCTCATATCATAATCGATATGGTAGCTATATTTATAGTAACCTTTAATGCATAATCTATATTACGTCTGATTTCAGGTTAACTCAGTAGTAATATAATAAAATGACACCCAAAAGGGATAAAAATCTCGTTTTTCAGGTACCTTATATACCTGCAATCTTTTATATCAAAACAGTTTTCTATAATAACATACTAATCACGTACATTCTTACCTATAATAATTTGTTGATTGTATGATTGTTTTAATATATATGTCTAGTTCGTAAACTAGGTGGATAGTATAGAAACTAACTAACCGTTGATTATTTTGATAAAAAACGCATATTAACCATATTAGCGATTAGTTTAAAAACTAACCGACCTGTTGGCTATCTTTGGATAGTATATATAAACTATACAATAGGTGTGTCCACAAAAAAATAATATACATTAAAAGTAGTGAGGAATGAAGCTTTTGACCTAATAATAGCAATATTAAAACCGTGCCTGAAAAAAAGTCAATCCGAACCACAACAGCGTCCGTAGAAAGTGCTTGCTTTATTTGAATCGGATAAACGCGTTGTCATTGGTTCGACGTCACATACTTGCTAGATCTGCAGGCGCGATAGTTCAACCATGCTCCGTACTGTACAGCGTTAGCTTTACGTTAGCTGTCGTTATAACGAAGTCTGCATATTATTGACACTATTATCTAGCAGTGCCTTTATTATTTAGAACGTCAAATATAGTTTGTTTATTGCTTATTGTCAAATATGGAGGTTTCCAGAAAGGAGATTCACATAATTTGCCAAAGGTAGACGTGAATATGGTATCCGATTTTCTCGCGTCAAATACGGACTTCTACCAGCCCCAATCCAGTCGTGTGAAAGCTAGTCGGCATAATAACTATCGGCAACAATCACCGGCCCGTCCTAGCTCATAATAGTCACTAACCTAACCCTACTATAACATCCAGTCTGACGCATACAGCTGGCATGTGATGTCATCCGCCTAGTCTCGCTCGCGGGAGCATTTTCCTAGCCTCGCTGCATTGGGGTAATTGCTATTACGAACAACGCAGAAAGTAAATCACTATTATTTTTTTACTTTATAGGGGTTTATAATATACATAGTTCTATAATTTTCAGTTGAAAGCAAAATTTTGTGGACAGATCTATTTAATTTAGCTATAATGAAAACAATTATTCTGGTAACACATTTTGAATTCCTATAAAAATTCATTATTTTGCTATTTTGTGTTACCATAATATTTTTGACTCCGCCGTAACCGGTCACAAGCCCGGTTGAGAAAGGAGGAGGGGAGAAGGGGTGGATGAGGAACTTAGGACACTCACTGAAACCCATAGGTGAGAGTCGTAAATACTAAGAAATTTTCTGTGTAAGAACAACAGACACAAATCCACCAAATCCTATTTCAGAAAGAGAAGGGTGACGCCGAAAAACCGGGGCGCCTCGGCTAGGGAATGGTAACCCCAACAGAAGAGTCCCTGGCCCTCCGGGTTGGAGATTGGGAGTAGGATTAACAATACGACACTATAAAAGGACTATTGTTACGGAAACTCGAAAATATGTATCTGGACGGATTTTTGGAAAACGAACTAGCAAACGGAAAAAAGGATATTAGAATAGGGACTTGGAATACACGGACGTTATATAGACCAGGAGCCTTCAAATCATTGCTAGAAAGCATCGACAAATACAAGGTTGATATACTAGACCTGCAAGTGATAAGATGGACAGGGAAAGGAAGAATAGAGAAAAGAACATACAATTTCTACTATAGCTGCAATAGCAGAAATATGGAAGGGGTCGGCTTTGTGGTAAACAGGAGAATGAAGCAATCCGAATAAAACTTGCAACTTCCGAATAAAAGGAAAGTTCTTTAGTTACTCCTTCATTAACGCGCACGCCCCAACTGAAGATAAAACAGATCAAGAAAAAGAAGCATTCTATGAAGAACTAGAAAGATGACTAGCGATGCCCAAAACATGACGTTAAAGTAACACTAGCCGATATGAATGCGAAAGTGGGAAGAGCAGGTCTTCCGCCCCATAGTAGGAAAATATAACATCCACGAAATATGTAATGATAATGGAAATCGCCTAGTAAATCTGGCAGCAGCACTGAATATGACAATAGCTAGCAGATACTTTCAACATAAAAACATAAACAGAGCAACTTGGGTATACCCAGACGGTCAACCACAGAATCAAATAGATCACATAGTGAAAGAATTTGAACCACTAGTGAAAGAATTTGAAAAAGCGACGAAACTAAAGAACGAGGCGTGGAAAAAAATGCAAGCACGGAGAACGCGCCTAACAACAGAGGAATACCAAAACAAACGCAGAGAAGAAAAACGATTATTGAAACGAAAAAAGAAAGAATGGTTAGACGAAGGATTTAAAGAAATTGTTAAATAAATACCAAGAATATAACACTCGGAGTAGTTTCCACAAACACCAAAACACTTTCACTTCGCTCGACGCGCGTTTCGCCAACCAAGTTGGCATCATCCGGAGACGATTAAAAACTGAGTTTTTAATCGTCGCATTAATTTAAGGGACAACCAATCATTATTTTAATATAGTCTATCGACTCTTAACTTTTCACCGGTGGAAACGGAATACAGGGTGTCGTATATAATTTGTTATTACATAAAATATCACTGAGTGTATCATGAATTACACTTACCCTCTCTTTTATATCATGTTTTACCATTTCTTGTATGAGGACGTCTGCTAAAGT
This sequence comes from Tetropium fuscum, assembly GCA_964058915.1. Taxonomy (NCBI): domain Eukaryota; kingdom Metazoa; phylum Arthropoda; class Insecta; order Coleoptera; family Cerambycidae; genus Tetropium; species Tetropium fuscum. The sequence continues at coordinate 6,181 of CAXKVY010012668.1, read as the reverse complement.
TTTGAAATCATCAACAAACCTTGGATTAGCCTCATCACATTTCTTTTTTTGTATCAGTAAATCAAATAAATGCTCATCGTCTCTGCATATTCTGGCAATATTTGCTGCTTTTTCAGATACAGCTATTAAACTTTCCAACAAATCCATTATCTACAAAATACATCAAAAATAAATTCTTTAATGAACTAGTGTAACTTATTAATAACCTCTAAACGTTGTAAATAGATGTTCGACTTACCATGTCTATCAACATTCACCAGTATAAATAATTCTAACCTCTGCTCCCAGTGTCATGAAAACTGCTAAAATAATAATTGTATACACAATCAGGTTTCTTCATACTTTTTATATCCACCTATACAATTTAAATGACAATAATTACATTCAGCAAAGCAAACGGCACAGGAACCAGAAGCCAAATATCGATTTTATGCTATAATGTACTTACAGAACAGCATCTGCGCCTTGTCGTTCAAAACTAAATCTGTCTCGCAACAGTTTACATAATATAAATAATATTGACTTTTCATTAATGCGTTTATAGTGATCAATATTGCGTTTTACTATATCACATGTTGCATATTTCATAACATAATTCCATAATTATTAGCCACGGGATTATTATAGTTATTATGTAACAAAATATTATAGGTACTTATATAACAACTTATTTGCTGAAAATTATAAGCTATTTAATCCATTTTTGTTTATATATGATTTCACGAGACGATCATTTTAGAGGTGAGGAAGGATGAATTTTGATCTTATTTTTTTATAGACATTTTTGGAAATTTTATTTTGCCAAATTTGCAAACGTGTAATAAAACTCACCTCAACTAATTTATGTTAAATTATGGTCACTTTCTGAAAAATTGGAAGTGATGTAACACCTTTACCTTTAATTTAGTTTACCTGAATTAATGGCCTCTCATCCAGGAGTTATATACTTATGGTTTTTTTATATACCTATCCGCTGCTCCGATTTTTCCGTGGGTCGTGGATAAGTGTGAGATTAGAGTGTTAATTAGATACTCTCATAGCACTTAGGTACCCTTAGATATATCACCTTACATAGAGAAGTCACCGCTAGACAATTACTGAATTGAATTCTTGTTGTAACTCTTGAATGTTAGATAGTAATTACCAGCTACAACTTCTCTGAATCAGGTTACTTAATGAAATAAGAAATATGTTCTAAAAACAATATATTTACAAATAAATAATTTAGCACCAGTGGATGGTTTAGAGGATAATAGGTTTTATGTAGAGTATGTATGTATAGAGTATGTATGTATAGAGGATAATAAAGGAGTTACAATAAGCCTGAAGGGTTTAAAAGTGACTATATAATAGGAAGTGAAGAATAACCTGAAGGACTAAGTTAACACAACAAAATATATACTCTTGAATATTGTCAAGGTGAAAAATTTAACATTTACAATGAAGTAACTGATAGACCTTGGTAAAACTGGTAGAATTGAAAATATTATACAAGACCTGGTAATTCCTGTGGGCAATAAAACAGACATGGTATACGTTTCCTGGTAGACTCTGGAGATCCCCTCGTGGAATGTGGATGATAGAAAATAGATATATGCAATATATAGATAACATAATAATGAAATTATTTTAGGTAATAATAAAACTACAATAGATTTGGTTTTAAATTCCCAAAAATTGTAGATATAAGTTTATGAAATGATCATTAAAAAAACAAGAAAAAATGGTATGCAAATTAAGCTATATGATCATACATATAGAGGTAGAAGTTAAAAACGCTTTAAAATAATAAAATATAAAATAGCAAGTTCGTAGGGTTTCTTAACTGTTCTTCCCCATGATACTAATCGAACTGTCTAGTAACCTCAAAAATTAATCAAAAACTGTCGTTTTTGCCCAAAAAAGAGGGACCGACACGTTAATATGTATATATATATATATATATATATATATATATATATATATATATATATATATATATATATATATATATATATATATATATATATATATATATATATATATATATATATATATATATATATATATATATATATATATATATATATATATATTGTAATGAAATATAATTTTTATAGTATTGACGTGATTTAAAATTTTGATTATTTATTTTTGTCACTAGCCTTTTCTGTTGGGCTAGATATGTTTGATTTCAAATATTAAATGGTGATACTTTTGCTGTATTTGATTATTTTTAAATATATTATACAAGTTGTGAGAATTTATATTTTAAGTTCCTTTAAAAATTTTCTTGAACGTCTAAGTTAATTTAATGAATTTTTATTTATTTGCTGAACGCCGAAATATTTTAATTTTAATATATTACATAAATGTTTTTGGTACCTTTTGCTCAAATCTTACCGTGGCTAAACGATATTGCTGATATAACGCAATACACACATTCAAATAAGTCGGAAAAATATACAAATTTATTATAAATTTAAGAAATGCAGAAGTAGGTAACATCATAAAAGGTTATTAAAACACAGTAATTTTAGGGAAAAGTAGGATTTATCATCAAAAATTAAGAAAAACAAATTATTTTTATAAATAGAAATAGGAAAACATAGTTAATATACTGACTTTGAAAATATGTAGTATCTTCATACAAATAGATATTATTACACATATTAATAAACGAGAAATAGGTATATATTAGAAAACGGCTATGTGTTTAATTTTGTTTTAATATAAAATACCAATGTATTATATGATTAATGTATGTAGGCAACATTTACTACACGCTGCTATATGAGTGTAAATATTAATAATATTAGAGGCAACCCTTATTACACTATGCTGTCTTACCGGTTTTCTATACAGCTTTTTAAAGCAAATTGCTATATTTTATACAATATGGCGTCTGAAAAAGGTCATATTATCTATAATATGTATTTAATTGTGATTATTAATATGCTCAAACTTATATGAAATTTCATATGGTAAGTACTTATTATCACTTGTTAAGTCTTCTATACTATAGATTTTACGAATTCGTTATATTTTTAATAAGCTAGCTTTTGTAAAGTAGAAAGGTACCGTTGTTTACGTAATTTTGGTGTTTTGTAGCATTTTCACATCCTTTGAAGAAGATTTCATGGACCGGGTATACGCTACCGAATAACTACAGGACCATTTACAGGATTATCATACTACATATATATTTACATTACAGATATATTTACATTACAAGATTATTTCAGGAACAATTCTGGAAGTACACGAACAAAACTTGCTTCAGGGCTTTTCCTAGCCTCTTCTTGGTAAGTGTTTAAATTTAAATAAAACCGATTTTAATTACTATTTTAAAAACAAAAGTTCGCAATAAATTTCATCATGCTGGAGGCTTCATAATTTTCTCATAGTCAATAATCAATAAATTGCTTTTCAAACAAGATTTATTATTCTCTACCTGGGTAGTAAATATATCATAATGTTTTTTTGAAGTATGTACCAGGTAGTTTGGCAATTCAATGTTTATTTCACCATTACGTTATTAGTTTATATCACGCGACTATCATTTCGACGTCACTTCTTAGCATAGTAAAATTTTAAATATTCTTAATATATATTTACAATTTAATATTAATAATACCTAATTGTATTCTTTTACTTATTTAGTACTTTATTACTTTTCATATTTCAGGTTGCATTTTTCTGCAGGTATCGTGCAGCAGGTTTTTGGTTTGACATTAGCTATCAATGTATTATAGGGATTATTCTATATTTTATTATATTTAAGTTTATTGATTACCGTATGTCTCTATCAGGTTATATTATATATTATATTTAAAATTTGTATATTTTACTATATTATTATGTCATACTTATAGTGTCTCACTACCTTTTATTGTCTGTAATATTGAATTATTAGTGCAGATGTACTAACATCCCTCGAAATCATGCCAACAAATGTAATAATTTTTATTTAATTTTAATATATATATATATATATATATATATATATATATATATATATATATATATATATATATATATATATATATATATATATATATATATATATATATATATATATATATATTATATATATATATATATATATATATATATTATATATATATATATATATATATATATATTATATATATATATTATATATATATATATATTATATATATATATATATATATATATATATATATATATATATATATATATATATATATATATATATATATATATATATATATATATATATATATATTCATATATATATATATATATATGAAATTAAATAAAAATTATTACATTTGGTGGCATATATATATATATATATATATATATATAAGCTAATAAATATATCCAGGGTGAAAATTGGATTTTTTTCGAGAATTTTCGAAGAAACAATTAATACATACAACCAACAAATGATTTTAGTTTTGACTAAGCAAGCAATTTCTGTATCACTCCCTCTTTGAATGCTTCAGAACTCTATTGTATATATAATTCAATATTTTCCCGCATATAGTTGGAAAAAGTAGTTGTTTTTCAATAGGTTCAACAAGATTTTATGCATTTTAAAGTTTAACATCTTCTGGATAACTGTATGCCTAATGCTTTTATATATAATATGTTCAAATAGAACAAATATAAATAGTAGACTAGGTTTGTGTATTCTAAGAATGAGTTCCGTCAAAAACTAATGTCATAAAATGTCACTGCAAGTGTTGGTGTATTGGTAATTTAAATTCAAGTATGAATGATCAATGAAATAAATCGTATACTGCTCTGAAGATCCTCAAGAAAGGTGAAAGAACTTGTACAACTTCTAAGTGGTTCGTTTTCATATGCATAGTGATTCATTTCCGTATGTGTGTCCAGATATAGTACTGGTAAGTGTGTTTTCTTTCTTATTCGTCTAGTTGCTTATTTCTATGTAATGAAATGCTACAAACCCAAGATTACTTTTCACAAAATAAATATGAATAGCAAAGAATTTCAAAGCTAATATATATATATATATATATATATATATATATATATATATATATATATATATATATATATATATATATATATATATATAACATATATATATATATATATATATATATATATATATCTATATATATATATATATATATATATATATATATATATATATATATATATATATATATATATATATATATATATATATATATATATATATATGTTATAGATATAATATATATATATATATATATATATATATATATATATATATATATATATATATATATAAAACAAATCTACATTTTTGGCATTTATTTTTTATTGATATAAGTAATATAATAGGTAATACAGAATTGTTTATTATACATGTTTTTTAAAAACTGTTTGTAATAGTAACACTTGAGTTACTGGTATCTGAATTGGACTGTATCACATCTACAACTGGTTTTAACTCTTTTGCATTACAACTGCAACTATTTCTCTGAGTAGTTCTAGATTAAGATTCAAAAATATATGTATTAATAATATATTATTTTATTTCTGAGTATTCTATTTTTAAGTAATTCTGATTATTTTATTTCTAACCTTTCTGAGCCATGTAACTTCGGAAAATTTAAATCTTGAAGCCTGGAATTCATCATGCGTTGAAAAGTTATACTATTTTCAATTGTATTTACTGATTCTTGAACTTTATAGTTTTCTACTGTATACTGCAGAAGGTATTTAAGCTTTACTAAAGAGGCCTCCTCTATATCGGTAAAAATCTGCAATAGCCGATTAAATAAATAAAATAGAATACATCATATTATGTTCACTACAAACATACAATATCTCTGAAAAGTCCAGGATTGGACCAATGAAGTTCTAAAAATTCCATGCGAGAGCCAAGAACTTTCCTGATAAATGCAGTGAGTTTTTCATATTGTGAATGAAGATTTTCCTGGGACTCTAGAAAACAACATTACTTACATTTTATTACACACCTTATTATTATCACATAATAAATAGACAAGTAGTATTAAACGTTGCTAAACAGTTTCGCCAAGGAGCAGCTGTTATCAAATATATCTCGGAGCCAAAATTATGCACGCAAATCGCCATAAGCATTGCGCCTCTTTACAATTTCTCACTCAACAGTACGAGGCTTAAAACAGAAATAAAATTGACCTTTCGCCATACTAGGCTGGCGTCAAAGCTGATT